>CABPRJ010001429.1:1947658-2097500 GCA_902439185.1 Cinara cedri
ATAATTAACTTACTTATAATTAACTCCGAATTGAACTCTTTTTTTTTTTTAAACTAAAATCTACGATAAATTTTATAATTAACTCCGAATTGAACTCTTTTTTTTTTTTAAACTAAAATCTACGATAAATTTTGAAGAACTAAAATCTACGATAAATTTTGAAGACATATACATAAATACATATTATACGTACATAATATGTTTTGATTCTTTTCATCGTAGAAAAACTTTTGTGCGATGAAGAGAGGGGAACAAAAGTTAACTTGTTAGACATTACTTACGTAGGGTTATCAGGGCAGGGTAAAACAGTGCTTACCAGGCCTACGCGTTAGACAAGCCATTGGTTTTTTATCAGATCTCAGATTTTTGTTTAAGGGCATTTGTCATCTATAATCACAACCTATCTATATTATAGTTCGTGTCTGTAATCAATATTGTAATCTACCGGCGTATATGCGGCGTATGTAGCTGACATAGATAAAAAAGATATAAGATAACTTAAATAAACTTTAAAAAGTAAATAAAATAATTTATCTAGTTATCGTTATGTTAGTAATAAAGTTTTAACTGTTTTAGGAAAAATAGTAACTAATAAGTATTAATTAGGTAGTAATAAATAATAAGTAGGTATACAATGCTATGTAACTAATATAATTGAATGAACCTAATATTGAGACTATTTACTTTTCCGGATCTTTTATTTTCTTTGATACTATTCTTCAAATTTATTAATTTAAATAAACATTGTACTCCTTTATCAGACAGAAATATGGCTGTCAAGGAAATTGATGGCAGTAAATTAGAAGGTGTAAGTAGTTATAATACAATTTAAAAAATCCAAGAATACCTACCAAGATATTATATTGATAATATTTTATTAGGGTGGTCAAGTTATACGATTATCGGTAGCCTTGTCATGTCTTTTGGAGCAACCAATACAAATTATTAAGATAAGAGCAGGGCGGTCTAATCCTGGATTAAAACCTCAACATATAGCAGGTTATTTTTATTTATTTAATTTTTGAAAATTAACTACAACTTTGTAAACTATATCTTTAGTAATTAAAACTGCATATAAATGTTCGAGACAACAGACAATTCCGAAAACTATACACAAATTTGTCTTCAAAAAATGTATGAGTGAGCTTTGTACCTAGTTTATTATTATAAAACTAATAAATCCATACTTCTACTCCTTTCATCCTAACTTTTTGGAGGCTGACCACCTTTGTCTTAACTTCCACTTGGGCTGATCCCCCACATCGTCCTTGCATACACCCACAACCCTCATATCATTCTCAATTGCATCCAACCATTCCCAGCCTTATTACTCTCCTTAAAACCATATCCTCCATGTACCCTCTCGTATCCTGTCCTCTTACTACTGATGTTCCATTCATATCACCAAAAACCACACCATCCTTGTTTCCTGGTGTTTCTTGCATTACTTCATGTATATCTTGTGAAAACTCTTATCTCACTCTTTACACCCTCCTCGTGGAGCTCCTATGCTTATTACATTCAATAATTTTTGTCCAGTATCTGCTTCACCACTATTATTCTCACAGTATTACTTGTATTAATTCCATCTAATTGTATTATTTTATTACCCTCTTCTATTTCTTTTGCTTTTAGTCCTTTCTATTTAATTTCTTGTATACAACAATTACTGACTTATCACTTATTTAAAACTTCTGTTTATTCTTTACTCAAATACTATGAACCAGACCTCCTCCTTTAGTTGCATAAATTTCTCTTACCTGATGTGCCTTTCACACATTCGAGGTAGGACGTTATATCTAGATCTTGTTTAGAACCCCTCATCCTGTAGGGGTACTGTGGGAGTATTCTGATCTTCTCTCACATGGAGAATGGTATTGTCAACTACAAGGTGAATTCTTCTCCTTTACAGAAACAATATCATATATTTACATGAATCGCACATCTGGACTTTCCACTAGTAGGAGCACAGGACCACGGATTCATTAAACCTATAGTATCATATACCCGCTGAGGTGAAACCAAAAAACCCATACATTATTCAAATAATTTTTAAAAATACAAATTACACTAAGTGAAAACATTGAGAGTTAAAAACAAAATTAATATTTGTAATCCAAAAATAATTTTTTTCAGGAATTTATTTGGTCAAAGAGATGTGCAAAGGGGTAACAAGAGGAGATCAACAAAATTCATGTGTATTATCTTTTGAACCGCAATCCCTAAGTATGGGAAATTTCAATTTAAATGTTGATTCTAGAACTGCTGCGTATGACTTAATTAAAAATAATAATAAATATGAAATATATTTTAAATTAATTATTAATTTTGTAGAAGCATTTCCCTGATGATTCAATCTGTATTACCTGTGGCAATATTCAGTAATTGTAGTTCTACCATAACTATGAAAGGAGGAACTGATGTCAGATTTGCACCTCCAATGGATTATGTTATAAATGTAATACAAATATTAATTGTCTAAAACTAAATTTTAATCAAAATATTACTTATTTCAGGTTTTATTCCCTCTCTATCATAAGTTATTTGGTATTTCTTGTGACATACATATAAACAAGCGGTCAGTATTTATATATTTATTAATATTTAGTCTTTAGATTATGATTTGTATTTAAATTATTTTATTTTATATTGATAATTAAATAGAAATAACATAACTTTATTTATAGAGGATTTTACCCTAGAGGTGGTGGAGATGTAAAATTTACTGTAAACCCTTTGAATTATAATGGTTATTTAAAACCAATTGAAATGATTGATTCTGGCAGTAGTTTTGAGTCTACTATTAGGGGAATTATATTTATAACTGAAAAAGATACAGCTCCAGTAAGTTAAATTTTTAAAATTAAAAATAATAATTTATAACACATTATTTATTACATTATAACTATATTCTAATAATTTTGTTTTGAAAATTAGGTTGTAGGGCAACCTAGATTGAGGGGTAGTCATTCCAAATTTCCACCAACCCCAAGTTTTGAAGTTAGTAATAAATATACATAATTTTTTTTAATCAATAGTATTAGGTGGGCACAAGCCCTTATATATATTTAATATATTTGTGCCTAGTTGTTTTTTGCTTTTAATAGCTGACAGTGTTATATTTATGTTTATTTTACAAAAAATAATTTATTACCTTAATAAATGTACAGATTACAAAAACTTAAACTTTTTTTTAGTTTGCCTATGATATAGGAGTACTTATAAAGAAAAAGTTACGACAATTTAGTTATAATGATGTTAAAATTGAAATTAATGTGGAAAAATCAAATGTTTTTCATGGAAGTGTTGTGTAAGTAAAAACTGTGTATTTACCTTGCTACCTATAATATTAATATGTTTGTTTTTAGATTGGTTGCTGAGAGTGAAAAGTGCTTTATTGGTTCATCTATTATTTATGATGAAAGAAAATCTTTAACTGATATTGTTATGAATGTTTGTGACAAATTTCTAATGGATTTGATGGCCAAATCGTGTGTTGACGAGAACACTATGGATAATGTAAGGCAATTGTTTAATGCCAACCAATATTAATAGAAATGATAATTAATATTATTCTTTTTTTTTTAATGTAGCTCATTATTTTTATGGCACTAGCCAATGGAAAATCGAAAGTAAAATGCAGAGAAATAACTCTACATACTAAAACTGCAATTCATATTGCAGAACAACTTACTAATGTGAGAAATAATAAACTATAATTGATATTTAATTATAGTTAATTTAATTAATATTTATTTATTACAATTTGTTTTAAGGCTAAATTCCAAATTAAACAAACAGAAGACCGTTTGAATGAAATTGTTTGTGAAGGTATTGGATTTAAACGTCATATTATTTAAACACTTTATGTGAATGTTTCACTTGTATTATTTTTGATAAGTAATATAATTAAACTAAAAATCTACAATATCTATTAACACATAATTTAATAATAAAAATAATTTGTTTATTACAATTTTTAAGAATTAGTATCAAACAAACTCATACCTTGAAGCCTTTTAAAATATAATTTATGTGAATAATACAACTAAACTAATGTTACTACTGTATAATTTGGTTCTGCTTAACTTGTAAATAACATTTTAAAACAGGTATATATCAACTGCGTCGATTGATATTCGAATATAAAAATTGTTATGTCATTTGCGATGAATCTATTTTGTGTTCTCTAAGAATAATTTGTATGTAGAATTTATCATACATTGACAAATATTATCTGTTTAGTCTGTAAATCCGTAGTGTTTTTCCGTGCGTTATATAGTCGTGATTTGTGTTCTTGGAAGTAATTTTAAGTAAATGTGGTAAGAAAAAAATTATTTACTAACATAATAAATTTTCTTATTATCAATTATTATAAAAATTAACTAAGAACTATCTATTTATTTAAATTACTGTATTATTAATGTTTTGACACAACTGATACAACCTTTATAAATTTGTAAATGTTGGTAAATTTTATACCGGCGCAATAAATTTTTATAATACAGGTTGCCTCCAAAATTGGCGCAATTGACAATTGCCCATTAAAATAACTTAAGTACAAAATATAAAAATTTGATACTGCTGATGGGTGTCCTATTGTTGTTTTAGATAGAAAGTCAAAAAGGTAAGTTTCATAAAGTTATTAGATTTATAACTAAGCGACAATAAACCATTGCTATTGAAAGGCTGTAATATTTACAATTTCCATTAAAATTTAATCTTTAGATCACTATAAAAAAATTAATTTAATTCCTTTTAGTGTTTAATTGGTTATATGTGAAGAAAAATTCTTTTGAAAATTTAACATGAGACTCATTACAATAATTTGGTAAAAAAAAATTATAAAAAGTTGTATAGTAATTTTTGTATGATCGTTTTATGCTCAAATTTTAATGAAAATATTAATTATTCTAATATACCTGAAATAGTAAAATATATTAAAATACTGTAACATAAAAAGCTGTCCTAAGATAATAGGGATGGGTGCAGCCACTGTTGTTAGTAAGAAGTTGGAAAAGTAGGATTCAAAAGGGAATTTAATGTATATCGGTAAGCAATGATAAACCATTGCTAACAAAAAAACGATTCTGAGCAGTGTTCAGTTGATAGTGATGCTTTTTCAACAATATATACGTCATATTATGGTGGAATAATTAAATAGGTATTACCTATATATTTTCTTTAATAATATTTGTTTAATATTATACCAATTATCCCGTTTTTTCCAATTTTCCCATGTTTTTTCCCGGTTTTTCACATTTGTTGAAAAACTCCAAAGAAAATCGAAAAATAATCTCTTTAAATTACCTCACCTAGAAAATTTTCTTTCAAAAAAGGGTCTATATCGTATACACTGAAGTAAGCTTTCTGGTAGAAATAGTGTTCATATTTCATATAATAAATAATAAACATATTTGTAAAACAAAAATATTGTTTGCTACACTTAAAATCTAAAAATATATTAAAAATTAAAAAAAAAATCAAATATATACTTATAGATAAATACCAAAATTAAAAAAAATGGATTTATTATTTCAATAATTTCTACATTTATTTCGTACAAAACCGACTTTTTTGCCGGTAAAATTGGATTCGCTGAAGTGAGATGACATTACAAATTATATTTATTATCAGGCCCAGGCCTACTCTGAATTTTGACCTAAAGCGGATGATAAAACAACGATTAACTGAACTGAACGTGTACCTAAATGAACTGACAGTTAACCGGATAGGACTGAGGCAATAAATATATTGTATAATGGTGGAATAATTAAATAGGCATATATTTTCTTTAATCATATTTTTTTTAATATTGATCCGATTTTACTGTTTGTTCCCGGTTTTTTACATTTGCTGGGAACAATTTTTTTTAAAATCGAAAAATGACCTCTTTAACGTACCTCTCCAGTCAGATTTACTTTCAGTAAAGATGCTACGCTTAAAAATAGATCTCTGGTAGAAAATTTGTCCACAGAAAAAAAAAAGAAACATCTTTGTAAAACCATAAGTGTCTTTGCTGATCTTAGAATCTAAAAAACAGTAAATACTTAAAAAAAAAAATAATAATAATATTAATAGGTACCTTTTAAATGTATCCATTATTGCCCCCATTTACTGATTTACTGTCTCAGTTTTAATTAAAACCGACAATACAAATTAAAGTAATTAAAATTTGTGTAAAATTTTGATCATTTTTTTTTTTACTAAACTAATATTAACTATAGAAGACCTAGGTATTCGATTTTTAAAAAATAATATAAATAGTAAACTAGCTTCTTAAAAAAAACCAACTCAAAACTCCGAGCTTTGCTCCAAATTTCTAATCACCTATTTTATTATTACCTACCTGTCTAATCTAAAAAAAATATTTTTCCAAAAACCAGATTATGTACTGTAGGTAATAGATAATACAATACTAAACTATATAAGTATCTACTAAAAAGTAAAATCATACTTACTAATTCCCCCCAAAAAATGGTGAAATACTGAAATTATTTCATCTGAAAGGGTGTACAGACTAAATAATAAAATAGTATTAGTTTGAATAAATGTTAGCGGTGTTGAAAAGCTTAATTTCCGTTAACCCATTGACGAGATTTCTACTTTTAAATTTGGGTAGGAGTAGGGCAGTGAAAAATTAGTATGGTTGCACGGTGCACGACGTTTGAATAGTAGGTAAGTAGCTAAGAAGGCCTTAACTTTTTAGTAATATAAAATTTTAGAAAAATAGTAACGTAAGTAGATTCTAAGTATGGTAGGTAAGTACTTATTTCCTCGAGAAAATATTGTCATCTAAACAATTTTGTAATCTAAACGCATAGGTAACATGTACAATTGTCTTAACCCTTCCCTCCCCGTACCTACGCCGTATAATATTCCATATATCTATCACGACATTTATCTATTATATACATCTATAATTCTTAAAAACTAATTATTCCAAAAAAGCGTCTTATCAAATATTTTAATGCTTCTCCCCCTCTTCCCATAAACTTGACCTGAAGATGCTCCCTGTGGTGCCTTCTCTTAAACCATATTATGTTTCTATCGATTTAGGCACTACAATTTACACACTTACGCGTTTGTTACAGTTTGTATTATATTAAATAGAACAAAAATTATTATAATATTCCAATACTCGATCAAATAAATCGATAACATAAAAATAATATTGTTATAATTACATAATATAATGTAATATTCTGGGAAATACGAGTACAACAGTTATAATCTATATTATATATTAATATGAATAATACGGTCTACAATTTCGATTCCCCCCTCCCGTGTGTACTCATAAATAACATCTTAGGTAGACATACTTGAATAATATTCATAATAATATTCTAAAAAAAAATATATATTCCTTACACACTGCTCGTGTATACACGAACATATAGATTAAAACGTACACGTATAGTAATTGTAAAAAGTATATTGTATATGCACAAAAATTAATTGTTAGGCAATTTAAAATAATTAATAATTTGATTCTGTATGCTCGGGACAATAAATATTCGTAATAGACGGTCGTCGACGAGCGCTTTGGACGACAATAATATTATGAACAGCGGTTGTGGTCCGACGGTTGCAGACGTACCCATGTATACAGGGTGTTTTTTTTAGTGTTTTAAGCTTAAATTCGAATTTCGTTCATTGGAAAATGTTCCTGCCATTATAATAATATTTAAACGTATGTGTTATACGCACGAGTATGAAGACTATTATAATATTTTCCAATATGCATAGATTTGTATTTTAACTATATAAAAGTAGCCAGTAGTGATGGATACTACCGAGTGAAAATTATCTATTTACTCGATTATTTTTAAAAACTATCATTCTAACCTATAGTTACTATTAATTTGAATTTCGACTTTGATACCAACAAATTTCTGAAAGATTTACTGAGTATAATCATTATTATAAGTTTATAAAAAATTTGCGTAAACGAATTAGGAACGATTCCAGTTTGACATATTAGCGTTTTTTTTTCAAAATGTGTTTTTTCATGCTTAATTCATTGGTACAACCAAAATTTACCTACTATGCTTACTTTTAGAATTTGTGTACGTAGACCTTAAAAATAGCATTTTTGTAATTAATCTAAAATGTGATTAACAATTTATTTTGGTTTTTTTCTTTTATTTATACGTAGTTTTCAATAACAAAGTTTATTTGTTAAAGTCAAAATAAATCTATCTGGCTTAGTTTTAGAGTTACAAACGTTAAATACTCGCTGTAATTAATAACAAGCTCAACAAAAATTTAAATAACAAATTCTAATTGAAAATATTTTATTTATAAAGAAATCATCTTCTATTTTTTCGATTTGTTCTACAAAACCATGTTAAAAAAGCTATTTTTAAGGTTAATATAAAAACTCTAAAAGTAAGATAGTTAAGTTTTTATTATACCAATTTAACTTTTATTAAGCAATTAAGCTTTAAAAACACACATTTTGAAAAAAAAAAAAATTGAAATATTAAATTCAAACTATAATACACGATGGATGAGTAACTGATGTAGGTGACAAGTTGGAAAGGGAGGATATAGAAGATAATTTAATGTATATCATTATGTAATCAATGATCATTGCTAACGAAAAACGATTCTGGGTGGTATCGGCTATATATGTTTTAAAAGGCCGTAATATTTAGGATTTTTGTCAAAATTTGAAATAAAAATTATCAATAATGTCATTGAGTCATTGTATTTTATGGCATTATGGGAGTAGTTAATTTAAAAGAATAAATTGATGACTCTTTAAACCAACAAATATAATTAATACAATTTTGTTGTCTTTATTAGATTCGCTATTTGTTTCATCTCTATAAATTGACTAGACTACCTCCTCCTATAATAGATAATATTCACTAATATATATAGATAGTATGTACATTTTTTTTTTCGATTAACCGACAGCAGTGGGGATCAGTTTTTCACTTGGCTACTCCACTAGGTACTGCCATCGTTTATTAATGTGTATAATTCATTTTTTTGTAAAATCCTGTTTTTCCCATCGCGAGGCAGGCATGTACCTACCCTCAAGCACGTATTCAGGATCAATTTTCGAGGGGGGTTTAAAATATTTTTAATACATGAACTTGTAGTTAGTCTTTGTTATATTATTACAAATTACGGGGGGGGGGGTTGAACCCCCGCTGTATACGTATTTGTCTACCCTATCAAATGTATGCAGACTATTGGTTATTTTTCAAAAATTAGAATAATATTAGAATAAATTATGTGAGCTCTTTGACGGGGTGAGTGCGTTACTAAAAAAAAATCACCATGTAGGTACGTAAAATCATTATTCGTATTGTACACGTTTAATAATAATATAATATTCAGTGATGATGTTACGCAGGGCTGTGGCGTTGTCCCGCGAATTTCTTGTTACCACCAGTTCAGACGGGGCTAGGCGCGTGCGCAGTTAAGACAGTTTTGTGCGAGGCGACGCCGCTGCCGGCCAAAACAACCACCCGTTGACCCGTTTAGAGAATCCGAAAACCACGCGCGACCGCACGCACGCGCCCGCCAATTCCATGGAAAAAATAATATTGCATTTTCATTTCCGTACGAAATTTAATTATAAAAACGACGGCGACCGTATTGAAAACCGATTGACCGCTATACGAAAATCATGAGGGGTAGTCACGAAATTACCGAAAATCGTAATTTTTAGGATCCGATATACATATTTAAAATCGGTGTACGCATTTGTTTTATTCACCCCCGTAAACAAATGTCAGCTGCTTACACTATAATATACACACGACAATGGAATTTCAATCTACAAGTTCCAAACGTATTCGTCCAATGGTATGACGTTATTATAGGTATTGATGTGACGGGGGTGGTATTTGGTTACCCGTGCACTCGACAGGGATAGGGAGCACCCGCTGTGATTGTATAGGTATCTTTAATTTGTACCAAAATTCATTTGTACCCCTTTTGGATCCGTTTGTAGTAAAATTGCTGCTCCATCGATTGTCAACGGTATGCACACGATCGAAATCTGCAGCTCGTCGCCCGCAATGATGCGTCCATCATCTGTGTAAAACACCGTTTATAATTTTTTTATCTGTCTGTGTATTTTTTACATTTTACTGTAATAATAATTTCGTGATATTAAAGGGTATATTTTTTTCTCATTATTAACGCTTAGGTTACGGGGGGGGACCCACGTCCGTATTATGTCCCCCTGCAGAAGAGCCTCTATGTAGCCTATATTTTTATATTGAAAGTGTTTCTGAAATAATAGTTTGAACGTCTGCAATTATATTACCTATTTTTTATTTTCTCGATTTTAAAAATCAAATAGGTACCTATTTGAATGGGAGGTAGGTAAATTAAACAATTTATACGTAAAATGACATATTGACATGTTTATTTAACTATTCGTGTGTGCGTGTATGTTTGTGTGTGTGTGTGTGTGTGTTTACGTACCGTGTTTGTTAAGTTTCTTATACAAAAATAAATAATTATTTTTCGTGAAAATATATACCAGTAGTACATTACTTACCGTAAAATGATAATAACGAGCTTAATACACCTATGTGTATTTAGTAGGTACCTATCTATTAGTATTCAATGTACTACGCGCTATGAAATTCAAAATTAAATTAGGTAATTCGGTAAAGTTGGCATTGGATGTAATGGACATTTACTTCTTTTAGAATCTAATATCTAGTTTATTATCATTTAGCAATATATTGCTTCAACGAACGTATTTTATATTTTAAGGTGAATTACATCGTGATAAAGTAATAGTAACTAGTAATCATGTTTTCGTTTTCAAAAATTTTTGATCGTACATCAATTGATTTCAATTTCGTACATTATGTTTTTGTAAATAATTTTAACATTTAGTACATTGATTATCTTAGATTAATGATAAATATTTAACGAAATAATTTGAGGTTCTAAATCTATTATTTTAATGGAGGATTCACTACAGTCATAAAATTATTAATTGTACATAAATCATACATTCAAAATGACAGAGGAAGTGCATAGTAAACTTGATCAAGTTATTAGTATCGATTCTAATACCTTGCTTGAAAAGTTAAATCATTATTTCCATCATTCGACCTTTAAAAGTGATCTACAAAAGAATGCTATTATTACAATATTAAAACGTAAGTGTTTTGTAAGTTTATTATTTGTTATCATTTTGATCGTAAATGTTTTTAAGGACAAGTTGATGTATTTGTGTCGATGCCGACTGGATCTGGAAAGTCATTATGTTATCAACTACCTGCGATACTCTATTCACCTAAAATTACAATAGTTTTTTCTCCTCTTATAGCTTTAATGAAGGTACATATTTATTGGTTTTATAGAATATTCAATTGATATAAAATAATATAATATTTAATTTATGTAGGATCAAGTTGATCATTTAATGCGCTTAAAAATACGTGCTGAAACTATTAATTCAAAAATGACTGTTTCCGATCGAAAACGCGTTCTTAATGACTTATATTCAGTCCAAGTAACTACTTCTTTACTGTATGTTACCCCTGAGCAAGCTGCGACTGATTTCTTCAAGGTCTGGTATTGGATATATGTTATGTATAAGTCACAATAGTTTTATTAAATTCAAATTTGTACAATTTTATTTTCAGAATTTATTATCTTATCTAGTACGCAAAAATAAATTGGCATACATAGTAGTAGATGAGGCACACTGTGTAAGTCAATGGGGTCATGATTTTAGGCCTGATTATTTGAGCCTGGGCTCACTCAGAAAACTTTATTATCAAATTCCTTGGATTGCTCTTACAGCTACAGCTAGTGCCGATGTATACCATAAATAAATACACAAACATATTGGTATGACTATTCTTAATTATGTATTTTATTTTTTATATATTTAGGTAGTCAAAGATATAATGACCACATTATGCTTAAAAACTCCAGTTTCAAAGTTTTCCACGCCATGTTTTAGAGCGAATCTATTTTACGATGTTATATTTGACGATACCATTGGAAATTCATACCAACACTTAAAAGAGTTTATTGATCTATGTTTATGTGATGATATTAATTGTTTAAAAAATGAGGCGAACATAAATCCAGTAAATATTTTTAAAATTTATTTATTAAAATATTGTTAATTTCTTAAATTTGTTTAGTCGAAACAACCATGTGGAATAATTTATTGTAGAACAAGAGATTTAACAGAAGAAATAGCTACAGTTCTTAGTCGTAGAGGTGTTTCAGTTGCACCTTATCACGCTGGTAACATTTTATACAAATTATATATTTTATTAAAAAAATCAAAATACTATTGTAATTTAAAATAGGGTTAAAAGACAAAGAAAGATTAGCTGTGCAAGAAGCATTTATGAGTGGGCACATTCAAGTAATTACAGCAACTGTAAGTTTTGGAATGGGAATTGATAAATCAACAGTAAGATTTGTTGTACATTGGGGCATGCCATCTAGTATTCCGGCATATTATCAAGAGTCTGGTCGAGCTGGAAGAGATGGTGAACTGGCTCGATGTCGAATTTACCATTCAAAAAAAGAAAAAAATTCATTAGATTTTATTTTGAAATCAGCAATCACTCAAGCTAAAACACAAGATAAACAAAAAAAAGCTAAATCGTCTTATCAAATGTTTCTAAAAATGATTCAGTACTGTGAAAGTGTACTGTATGTTGAAAATTTAAAATAAAATAATTATTTATACATTTTATTTTTGAAATTTTTGTTTGTTAATAGGTGTAGACATGGGTTTTTTGCTGATTATTTTGGAGATACAAAACCTGAGTGCATTGATAAATGTGATGTCTGCTCAAATAAAGAGGGAGTAAAATTGGATTTGGATGTTTTTATTTACGGAATAAATAGTCGAGGTCACACAATTGCATCAAATGACCAATTAGTTTCTAGTGAATATTATGGAGGAGGAAAAAAAGCTATACAAGAGTATTTATAACAATAGCTAATTATAGTTTTGAAATTAGGTTAATAGTAAATAGAATAATATTATTTATTTATTTAGGGACAGTGAAGAATATGCACGTGAGGGTGATCGAGAAACTAATTCAAAGAATTTAGAATTAGAATTGGAAATAAAACGCCAATTTGAAATAAGACGAGCTAATATACAAAATATTATAAAAGAAAATGATGAATTGGTACAAAATTCAAAGGTCAGGGCAGCTGCATCTACAATTAAAAAAGTCAATGGTTTACAGCTATCAGTAAGATTTAATATCAATTATATTACAGTACATAAATATAATATTTTAAGATTATTGCATTACATTTTAATATAAAATTTTGATTGTTGATTACCAGATTGAAAAGTATTATATAGAAGATTAATAGAAATATTATTCATTACAATTATATGTTATAAGTATTTCAAATTTAAATTCTAACACAATTTGTAAATTATAGGTAGGTTTTTATACTAATAATGGGATTCTGTAATAATAATAATATTAGTTCAGTATTGTAATCAGAGTTCGGCACAAATATTATTTAAAATAAATGAAAGTGTTTAAAAAAAATTTCAATTGGTTGGGTTCACTAACTACTATGCATAAAAAATATATAATATTTACTCGAGGAGGTTGACCGTCATAATTATCATGAAAAAAAAATAAAAAAAGTGGTCAATACTATTCGCCACCATGCTTCAGAATTGAAAAAAGCAAAAATACTAATTAGTAAGGCCAATATTTGTATGCATTTGCATATTTTTATTGGTTGGTCAAAATAATAGTTAGTTAATACCAAAATGTGTTTCACGACTTAACGAGTCCATGTATACAATTTTTTTTTTTTTTTTGCATATTATGGTTTTTAGAATTTTTAGGGTATATTGTAGGATTTTGTCGGTTGTAGAGCATATTTAGGATTTTGTAATTTTATAAAACATTTTCAATTCAATGAATAAACACAAAATAATTGTTCAAGATTTATAAATATCAGCATTCATCAGCAATGTCTTTTTATTTATTTATCATACTTATGTATGAATTTGATTTTATTAGAGTCATCAATTATGGTTTATACTAGCATTGTGTTAAATCAATTTTTTTTTGTTAATTTGTATGACTTAACTGCATACGTATTTAATAGGTTTGTATTGTACTTATATATTTGTGACTCGGAAGAATTTTTCCTTTAAACTTGAATTAATTAAAAAAAAATGAGCTGATTATATTGCTGGTGGTTGCATTACTGTTGTTGGTGAGATGTTGGGAAGGTAGGATGTAACATTTGCGATTTTCTTTAATATTTGATCTTAAAACAATTATCAAACAAAAATTACTACATTATACTCTACTTTTCTTTTTTGACCATCAAGTACATCTTATAATACACCTATTAAATTTTCATGCATGTCTGGTTGGTCTAAAAATTATATTCGCATAGTAACTACCCAATAAAAAATACATAAAAAAACGTGCAAATATAAAATGCCTATAAATTGCTCAAATCTCTCCTAATATTTTAAATTGTATTACAACCAAAAAACAAAATTGAAAATAACAAAAAAGTTGTTTCCTTATTTTTTCCATTTTGCTCAATCATCAAAAAAACTGCACGGAAAATCATAAAACAAGTTACTTACTCACTAACTAGATTAAAAATTTAACAAAAAAAAGTCTCTTGACATTTTTTGATTAGAGCATTATATTTGGTATATAAAAATGTAAAATAATGAAATCAACCGCCATAAATTTGTTTGTACTCACTTTTCATCTTTTTTTCAGTTTTTCACAATTATGAGAACCCATTGAAAAATCAAAAAATAATCTTTTAAATGCACTAATTATATTAAATTGCTAGTGTTGGACAACGATATTGATAATTCAATACAATTTCAATATCGTGGTTATTTTCTTAACAATTTCGATACCAATATTGCGATGATTGAATGGGGCTTTGAACAATAAAGTTGACGGACAGATAAAACCGATAATAGCATAGCATGACAATTGCATTTATAATCATTAGAATCTAATTGCATGTGTATTATGTATTTATATTTCAAATCAAATCCAAATAACAAAACTTATATGGAATAGTTGCTTGAAAAAGAAAATTTGTAAACTGAAAAATACATATTTCTATTATTTCTAATAATTTTAATTACATTATACAAAAGAAAAAAAAACATTTTTAAATAGTTTTGTTTTATTTAGGTAAGAGAAGAATTATTAAGGTTCATAGAAGAGCATTTGGCGAAAAATATTGAGGCATGCTCTCTATTTGATTCATTATCAGAAATTACTAATGAAGACCTTCATAATATTGCAGTTGACTTGGAATATGAAGCGTTTACTAGTTCAAAAGTTGTAGCAATCTACCGAAAGAAAATTGCTAAAACAGTAAGTATTAATACAATTATTAATAATAAAAAAAGACAGACCTACTTTACATGTGAGTGCAGTCACTGTTGTTAGTGGGAAGTTGGGAAGGTAGGATACAGACGGGAATTTAATGTACATCTGTAAGTAACGATAAACCATTGCTAACAAAAAAACGATTCTAAGCAGTGTTCAGTTGGTAGTGTTGCTTTGTCAACAGTATATATAATGTCATATTATGGTAAAATAATTACATTACATTTACTTTAATATTGCACCTATTTTCCTATTTCTTCAATGTTTTTTTCAGTTTTTCATGAGTTTATTAAGTAAACTTATAATAAAATAAAATAATCATAATAAAATTATCATTATAAAACCATAAGCTTAGTGAAGAGCTCCATTCTGAATCTAAAATCACCAATTTTGTTATTTGGAAAACAAGTATTTTCTTCAAACTCACTAACCTTCTATATTTTATTAAAGTTTAAAGTTTGAAGTTTGTTAACATTGTATCTTGAATCTAAATTTTTTTTGATTTACATGTTTTATTTTATTAACATATTTGGGATGAATGTCACGAAATGCAATATTATTCACACACAAAAAAAAAATTGTAACTTACCTAACAATAAAGTTTTGAATTTACAAAAAATAACAGAATAACATGTCTCAAGAAAATTTTATTGTGAATACAGATGTTCAAATAGAATATTGTATTACACCCTAAAAAATAGTTATTCTATTTGGACAGCTCATCTTGAATATATTATAGCTATTTTATCAACACATATTTTATCTAAACCTATAGTTTTAAATTTGGTATCATTGTAAGTAGGTGTAAGCTGAATACAATTTAAATTATATGGGTTTATGAATTAATTTTAGTTATAATTTGTTTTATAACAACAATTATACATAATAGTAATTATTTTAATTTGGCATTTCGTATTTCTTCATTATGAGATTTTTTGTTTTTAATTTTTTTTATAATAATTTATTATCTATAAACTAATAAAAATGTTTGTCTAGCACCATTTTATTAAAAATCATAATGTATAAATTAAAAATAAATTAATAACTAAGAATTTTTTTTTATATAAATGATTAAAACTTACATAATTGAGTTGAAGTTTGTAGTTCAAATTTAAAGTTTAAGAAATTCAATATTTGATTCATACCTACCTA
This sequence comes from Cinara cedri, assembly GCA_902439185.1. Taxonomy (NCBI): domain Eukaryota; kingdom Metazoa; phylum Arthropoda; class Insecta; order Hemiptera; family Aphididae; genus Cinara; species Cinara cedri. The sequence continues at coordinate 1,964,191 of CABPRJ010001429.1, forward strand.
AGAAAAACTTTAATACTGTTCTGCTAAATTACTAATTTTAGTAATTTCTACATAAAAGCCCATAGTTTAGGAATGTAATAAGGATTACAATTTAGTGAGTCTAAGGTATAAACAAATTAAATCAATTTATTACTAAAGATAGAACCTTTTAACGCTTTTAGTGTTAAGAAAATAATTTATTTTGTTTTATAAAAATTTGTATTGTATAATTATTAAGCATTACTTTATAAAAATAAATAAATAAAAAGTTATTTTTAAATAGGGGTTTTTAGACCATTAGGGCCCTATAAGTTGCAATCATGGATCACACATTGTATGTTCATTTACTTGTGTAGATAATAATAAATTGAGTAATTTTAAATTTATATATAGTACATAAATGATATTATGTAGAATTTAAGAAGTATCAAGGAAAAATAAATATAGAATATTTTAAATATCTATTAGTTTGCAAAAGTGTGTTTGTTTGTCTTTCTTTTTATGTCATATCAGAGCAAGGGATCAACGGGATTTTTTGCATAAGAATATTTGGATGATTGGGAAGTGATAAAGATTACTTTTCATCTTGTAAAACATATGCACACAGGAAAATTCTTTGTCCTTAGTGTAAAATAAATTAATATTGAATACTAAACTTTGTTACGATAGACAAACAGTGTTATGTGATTTTTTTACATAGCAATAGTATGTGATTTTTTTTTTAATGCTGAAAAAAATATCTGAGGAAAATTTTTAGTAGATGAATTTTAGTTTTCTTTACTTGTGACTTTATAACCATATATATTAAAAATAAGAATAGGCCACTCAGTGGTACTCGTGTATTTTAGATTATGAGTGGAGTGATAAAGCTTATGGTTTTACTAAGTTTTTTTTTATGTATATATATATGTATGTGCACAACTTTTCCACCGGAAGACTTGCTTGGAATTCTATGTGTAGCACCTTTTCTGAAAAGAAATCGGCGTGGGGAAGCACTTTAGGTAAGGAGGTAATTTTTCGATTTCTCATAACATGTATTTACAAAATGTAATAAATATTATCTTACAATTTTTTTTTTCTTTGGACAACTTTTCTACCAAAAATTTTGTTCCAACTTTTATTGATAGCCTTGATTCTGAAAGGAAATTTCTCTAGAGAGGTAATTTAGAGAGGTAACTTTTTGATTTTCCCAAGAATTTTCCCAGTAAATGTGAAAAACCAGGATAAAATGTAGGAAAACTGGGAAAATTGATACAACATTAAACAAATTTTATTAAAGAAAATACATAAAACCTATTTAATTATTTTACTACAAAATGACATATATATTGTTGACAAAGCATCACTATCAACTGAACTCCACTCAGAATTGTATTTTCGTAAGCAAAGGTTTATCGTTGCCCCCCCCCCTTCTACCGGACCTGGTGTATCTAGGAGATGAGAGTGGTTGGGCTCAATATTATGGATCCCTATTTTACTCATAGATAATTCTTTGTTGCTTGCTCCAGTGTTAGTTTTGTAAAATACTTATATGTTTATTATCCTGATAAAAAAAAATAACAATATTATTTACCATAAAATATTATAACTTAAGTAAAAGTAAATATAGTATTTATTTGTGTAGTAAATGTATATAAAAAAAAAATAATGGTCAGGGAAAGTTTGGTAATATAATGGTTATAATTAATAGCTATAATGTTATGTTGTAAGTCAAATTGTATATTTGTTATTTTTGAAACTGCTGATCTGATTCTGAAAATTATTTCATCAATAAAAAGTTATATTTTTCCCAAGTAACAGACTATTTAAATTTTTTTTTTTTAGTACTTTGGTAGGAAAATTAGTTTCTTTAATTAAAAAGTAAACAAAACATTTTTTTTTTTTTGCTTAGTTGGGTATAGTTTTAATTTAATTACAAATTGTAATTTAATTAATTTGATCACTGAATTCATAAACTTTGATATAAAATGAACTAGTGATAATTATTGACAATAATAATCACTATATTTATGAGTTTTATAAATAATTTTGTATTCAATAATTTATTATTTATTTCAGGTTTCACTTATTAAAGCAGCTTCAATAGCATCAAATGTTTTTGATGGAATAAAAAATTATACAAGGCCAGTTCAAGAAGAACCTAAAGAAAACCCAACTAAAACTATAGAATTACCCCCTATAGTTACAGCTTCAGATCTTATTCAAGCTCAAGTAAATAATAAAATACCAGAGCCGAAAATCAAAAGAGGAATTAAACGAGATCATTTAACTCAGCAATCCATGACATCATTTATAACTACTAATCAACCAATTATAGAAAATGAAGAATGTGTTACAAAAAAACCAAAAATAGAGAATACTGATAGTGATATGGAAATATCATCGGATGATGATGTGCAGATTATTGAAGATGTAACTGTAGAAGGCTCCCAAAATAATTGTCAACCAATAATAATAGAAGAATCACCTACTCAAGAGAAAACAAATAATGTTAATGAAGCTTTTTATCATCAAACTACATCTGCTAATGTACAAAGGCCCAACATTGGAATAGCATCCAGTCTATTTCAAAATAATTATGAAACTTATAATTCTACATATGATCCATCATCTAAAGATTTGATAAAGGTTAAAAGTGATTATGCTATAAATAATATACCACATACTAATATGGACAGGCAACTTAATCTTGCATCTAATAACACGTGCACAAATAGTTTAAAAAATGTTAAAGATCAAGAAAATGACCCATCATACCTTCACCATAAACATCAATCAAAGGAAAAAGATGTTAATGATATTTTTAATGAATTAACGGCAATTTTGGAAACTAATTCTGAAAATGAAAATAATAAGACTAAAAAACAAAATGAACTTTCTCTAAGTCAAAAGCAAAAGGATCTAAAACAACCATCAGTTGAACATAGATCACAACAAAATATTGAAGTACCTTCATCCAAGTGTAGTATGAATAACCTTTTTGGCGATGACAGTGAGGATGAGAGTAAAATATTAGTGGGGGATGTTAAAAAGAAGTCCTTAGGTGTCAGACTTGGTATACCATCAAAAACTAAAACAAAATCTCAAGAACCAGTAAAAATAAATAAATATAAGACTGAAGATCCCAATACCAAACAGAAAAAATTTGAATTGTCGGAACTAGTTGTAAATTTATTAAATCCTCACTACAAAAATAATGTATTTAAGACTAAAGAACTATTTAAGTTCATGGCTAGAGAAATTGTTCACAAACTATTGGAGTCTAATAGTTATCCAGGTAAATAATTATATTTTATGTAAGAGTCAAATTTACAAATAATTATATTTTTTAAAACAAATTTGAATTAAAATTTTAGTTTTAAATTTGATCTGATTTTTTAACATTATAAAATATTTTTTAAAGTGTTTTGTATTTTAAATTCTTTATCTAAAATCTATTGAATAAAACTTAAAGCGTTTTCAATTGAAAGAAGTGTATAAGGTCTTTATCATTGTATAATATTAAGAAGTTGTTCTATTGAAGTTATAAATATAAATATAGTAATTGAAGTAAAATTGTTGATAATTAAAAGATCTGATTGCTCACTATTTATGACTCGGTTGATAAAACTTAAAGTTTTTTTAAATTTAAAGGTTTGTTAACCTTTAAATGTATGTATGTATGTAGTCAAAGATAATTTGTATTGTTTTTAGATTTTCACATTTAAAAACTTTTAATTTAAATAGTAATAATATAATTTTTGTTTAGCAAAAAAAAAAAAAATGTATATATTTTTAAACCAATTTTAGATTCTGAGTGTAACTGAGATTCTATTAATTTTAATAAGGTCTTTGTGTGTGTATGTGTGTGTGATGGTTTTTTGAAGAAGACTTATTAAAACTGCTACAATTTTTTATTTTATTGTTTAAAAGTTGCAGATTTTTATCTGATGGTATTTTATTTAAAACATTTTATTCATTATTCCCAACTTATTATTTATATTTTTTTTTCCGATAGGGTCCCTAATAAGTTTAGAATACTCTATATAATAAAATTATGTAAATTATTGTTAAAAATCTTAATTATTTGTTTTCAGATGAGCAAAACATCAAATTGATAATCAGAAAATTATTTCCAAGGGAACACAAATTAAAAATTGAATATGAAGACCAAATATTGAAATTATTGAAAGCAATTCCTTAATATTTTGTGTTTAATTTTTTTTTATGAACTGTTATAATTTATTTTGTTGAATAATGTTTGTTCCTTATAATTTTATATTTTACTTCGCAAGTGTTACCAGATTTACTGCATACACTTTGGTAAGTATTTTTTTTTACATATTTTTTAACTTTTGTTTGTTTTTTAAAAAATTTATTATAGTTTTAAATTTATAATTATTATTTTTTATTGGAAAGTCAACTCATCTAAACCATTATAACTTTTTAAACATTTCTAGTAAAATAAGTACATTTAATTTAAATATTATGTATGTTACGCAACTTTAAAAAGTTTAAATAGTTCATACTTAATATTATATTATCAATGATTATATATAAAAATGTAGCCATCACCTATATAAAATAGAATCATACATCTAGATTAGTCATCTAAACAATTTTTAAATTTGGTGGAACTTAAATGTTAACTTTTCAATGGATATTCACTTGAAGTGAATAATGGTTAATGGATTTTAACCATTTAGACTTCCAATTTGTGATTACAGTGTTTAACAGATGGTGTGTATAGGACCAGTGCAAATCCAGTATTGTGTGTGTATGTTCTGAATATCAATAATTAGAATAGGATTATAGGACCTGAAGTGTGGAAATCAAAGCCAATAGACAAAGTATTACTTGAATAACCATGATTTCATTTGACTTTCTCATTTTTCTTTAACATAATTTGTTTAAATATATTCAATGAATTTGATGTCCTCAAAAACTTCCAAAATGTCTCATGCAGCCCTTTTAAAATGTGACCTTCGTAGGTAGTTGTTAAATGTGGACATAAAACTTTTGTTAAGTTTTTTTTTTATTTTTAATATAATTCATAACCATTTTATATTTAAAAATGACTAAAAAAATTGAATCCTTATCTCAAGTTGTGCATTGCCTTAGATATATCATTGAAATAGAAATGGATTTATTTTATAAATAATGTCAAAAGACTGGATTATGGATTTTTATATATATTAATTGTATATAATAATTGCCAAATTATGATATTTGATAAATATTTACCAATATCAATGACTTTCACAATTTAAAACCTAGATCAATTGCCAGAAATGTATAATAGTAATTTTTTAGAGGTGCTGCAAAAATGTTTGATTCGTTCATTTAATTGCCAAATTGGCTGACTAATATTAAAAACAGTCAATTTAGCTGACTCCAGTAAATTAATTGATACAAGAATAACCTCCCCCCCGTCATCTAATTTTTTAAACTTTGTAATCCCTAAGTTCTGATTATAAATTCTTAATTAATAAATTAATGATATTAATATTAACTAAAAAATTGTTGAAAGACTAAACTAGATTTTTTCCTAAATAGGTAGTTTGACATTTTATATATTGATTACAGAATAATTTATTCTATAATAGATGGGTACTCATTAATACTGTTATTGATTATACATAGTATAGATGCACCACTCAGTAGAAAAATATCAAAACACTCTTAATGGATGTTGCAATTTTTGTATTTATTTATGTTGCTAATAATAGAAAAATAATTAGGCAAGAAGGTTAAATTTTGTTGTTTATTTTTTTTATTTATACATTAAATTGAAAAATAAAATGTGGTAGAAAAAACAGTTGTGAAATTATCAATAACATAATTCTTAAAAGAAAAGGTTAGGTTAGTTTATTATATCATTGTCATAAATATTTTTTACATTTTTTTTTTTTTTGTAATGATGATTTAACATCATTGTTGAACTTTGTTGATTCTTGAGTTATTTTTCTGTGTTTTAAGCAATTTAAATATATAATATATAGTGATTATTATAATCCATATTAGAATACTGCGATCAATTAGTATTCAATCCACGAAGAGTTTTCACTTTTTTCTTTTGAATGGCCTATCTTTACTATAATGTATAATTCATGATAATATGAACAAAAATTGTGTCAGATTTAAGTTTTTGTACATCTTAATTTTGTATCATTATTAAGAAAACAAAAACATGTATACTTAAGTAAACTTTTTTTTTTTAGATGTTATAATTTGACTGGTTGTTTGATGTATAAAAAAATATTATATGTTTTATGTATATGTGTATCTACTCATTAAAAAATAATGACTACTGGCTACTCGGTCGTTAATAAACAAGTTTTCTTAATTTTATTAAATTAATGGATATTTTTTTCAATACTGCTTGTACATATTTAATTTTAAGTTTTATTTAAATGTGTATACAAATTATACATTTATATATATACAATTATACTTATGACTTTAATTTTAATTTATACAATTAAACACTTGTGACGTTCCATATTATAAAAAAAATTATTATAAAATTAAATTATTATTAAATTTAGGAACATCCGTGTACTGTGAAAAAAGTACAAATTGTGCTCACAAATAAACATTCCTAGAGTATAACATTTCATATTTTTTTTGATATATACTAAATATTGTAATAATATTTCCAATTGTAATATATTTATGTGTATCATTGTAACGTAATAATTACGTTTATTTTATAAACATAATAAAAAAAAAAGCTTACAAAAACTAATATGATGTGCTATTACTACCGTGTTTGTCTTCCTAAAAAAGATTTGTTAATCAAAATTCCTATTTTCGTAAATATTTAAAATTCCGCGTCAATACGAAAATTTTGATGTCAGTGTTACCAATATAAAACTGGAATTCGTGAATTGTGAACATATTGCGGTCTACACTGAGTTAAAAACATAACCTGTAATTTTAAACGTTCGATATGTTAAATACAATTTTCATAATTATTAATTCGTATTCCACACTACGTTGACGACCACCAAAAGAATTTCGGGTTTTGCGTTTCCAACGTTTCTCCTGTCATCATGGTAAGTAACATAATTTAAAAAAATAATTACATTACAATTACGATTGATATAAGACGGTTTTATACGGTTATTCGTCTTGAATGTAAAAAATTTAACAAAAATTATACTTCGACACTTATGGCACATGTGTTATTGTTCACAGTCGTCGAAAAAGACGTTCAAAATCAAGCAGAAGCTTGCCAAAAAGATGAAACAAAACCGTCCCATTCCCCAGTGGATTAGGATGAGGACTGGTAACACGATCAGGTATACATTTTATTATATTATTTGTGTAGTTTCGTTTATTAATTAATTAATATTTATTCGGTAATCTCTTGAGCTTTCCAGTTAGTAGATTTAATAATGGTTAGGTTTTACGGTGCTGATCAGCTTTTTTCATAAATATGTTTCATCATAGTAAACATTTTATTTAATTTACAGTAGGTAGCTATTTGATAACTGGACAGCTTATCTGAAATATTGGTCAAATGATTTTTCACGAGAACTTTTTTTTATTTACACAATTTTTTTTTTTGTAACTGTATTTTCTTATATTATTTGAATATATATGAAGAGGTAATAGGAAAAAATATCCCCCCATTACCCCCTATCTAAGTGTTGTCCACTAATTTATGTTTTGTCTGCAAATACATATCAAGTTAATTGTTTTCACTACTTGTACCCATTATGATTATAGTATTAAAAACGAAATTTTTCACGCATATTTTTATTAGAATGTATAGAAAACATTCTATTTACTAAAAATCCCAAATAATTTTGCCCTTGCACAATACAAAATAAAAAAATAAGTAGACATTCTTCGCACCATGGATGGGCCACTATTGTGGATAAAAAGTTGGGAAGGTAAGATATAGAAAGGAATGTTATTTATATCTGTATGCAACGATTAATAATTGCTGAAAAGAAAAATATTTTGAGTGGAGTCTGGTCAATAGTATTACTTTTTCAACAATGTGCGTTTTCATGACTACAATAATTATTTAAAAATATTAAAATAATACAAACTTAATAATCACAAAAAATAGATAAAACTGTGCCATTAACAACCTTATTTTTAATCTTTTATTATTTTTCTTCAATGTCTCGAATATTGAAGAGGGTTTTAATAAATAACCTGTCTTAAAGTACCAACTAGATCTAAAATGCATAAAAAAATGTCTTGTAATGTTTTAATTGAAGCAAGATTTCTAGGAGAAATTTTGTACAGTATATTATTCTAAAAAAAGGGTAGAAAGTTAACATTGTAAAACCAATATATTCCTTGCTTTACTGAGAATCTAAAAGTATCTACCCATGTTTATAATCATATATATAAATATATATTTATATTTTTTATCTGTGTCATCTAGATAACCTATAAATCAACACTAAGAGTTAAATTTTTTGACTATATTGCATTGAAGCTTTTAAATGTTTGAATATTAACTTTATATTTCATATTTATGTAACACTAAATACTATAGGAGTTAACATTTTAAATATAATATAGGATGATCATGGTTCAGAGGAATTTTAATTAAATTTTTAATAATTTATGGAATCAATTATTTTAACACTATTATCAAATTTTTTTTCAACTCCTTATATCTTAAATGAGTATACACTTCTGATTTGAGAATATTGTTATTAAGATTTTGATTGATATCTGTAACATTACTATTGAAACTATACTATTTATGAATTTGAGGGTTAAGGTTTTTGCTTGGACTGTCAATTTATGATTCACCTACCAGTGTAAGTGTCAAAAGAAATAAACAAGGTTACTAGTAAACTAAAACTTTTCTAAACACTTTTGGAACATTCACTAAAATAGTAAACACGTTCATTAAAAAAAAAAAAGCATTCATTACATGTTCAGTGTTGCCAGAAAATCATTAAAAATCAAATATTATTAATTATTAATATGGACCTTATCTTCTAAGACCGTATTCTGAAATGATAACTTAATAAGAAAAAAAATTATGACCGTTATGACAATACTAAATATTCTGTCCATTATATTCACTACCGTTTACTATAAATTTATTTATCTTTGGTCATTTTTCAGTTTTTCTAAATTATTTTAAAAATCAAAAATTACCTTTCTTATGCATCAACTAGATAAAATTTCCTTTTAGAAAATGTGCTTCGCTTACTAGGTACATCAGAGTAAGTTTTATTTTCAAAAAGTTATCTATATACAGAAAAACATGTATATTTGGTCTAGAGCGTTGGGGAGGTTACTTTTTGATTTTCTTAATAGAAAAACTGGACATTGTATAATTTTTTTTTCTGGGCCAACTTGAAAACAAGGTATAAAGATTAAGGAAAATGCTTTGCTTAGAATCATTTTTCTTAGTAATGATTTATCATAGTTTACAGATATTAAATTACTTTTCACATACCCCTTCCAAATAGTGGCATATATCCTCCATTAGCAGTTTTAGCTTTTTTAATTGTTATATTCTGGAATATCTACATTGTATTGAAATTGATTGATATTATTTATGAATGTGTATTGCTGTTATTGTATTTTGAATATTTAATTTAATTAAATGATTTATAATCAAATTATTATTATTATTTCAGATATAACGCCAAGAGGCGTCATTGGAGAAGAACTAAGCTCAAGTTGTAAGCTCTGATACAGTTTCCCTATTTCCGTGTGTATAATGACTATTCAGAAGAATACTTATGTACAATGTTTGATATACAATAAAATTTCAACAAAAAATATAGTTTGTTTTTTTTTTAAGTGAATCCAATATCACTATTATTCAATATTTATTTTGGTTGATTATATGATACGCTAAGTGAGCACAGAATTTGTTTCTTAAATTAATGATTTAAACAATTAAACTTTTTTATAGTATATTTTGATATTTAAATATTTACTGTAGTATTGTAATAATTTTAAGAAAGAACTATTATATTTTTATATAGTTTTGATTTGATTAATATCAATATACTTGTAGGTATAAACGGTTTTCCCGAAGATTAATAATCGATGAAATAATATACGTATACCAAGATACGAAAGTACTGATTCTAATCTCGGAACTCGGACCTAAAATTGTTAATATTATTTCAGTTGTGTTATATATATTTACCGTCTCTCGTATGTACTTACATGTCTGTCGTAATTCTTGTTTATGTTTTACAGACTTTATTTTTTTCAAAACATCGACAGATAAATCGTCATTATCCAGACATCTTTGTAATTATGCCAGAATTTGGGGAGAATATTTTATACTAGGCTTTCATAATTTAAAATGTATTATTTTAGTTAAATGTTCAATAAATTGAATTCAATAATTTTAAATAAATGTCATTTACTAATTTTTGAGTGTAATATATATATTTTTTTAATATATTAAATCCGTACTCTAGTAATGACTTTACAAAACAATATATCAATTAATAATTACTCGAAAAAAAATAAAAATAATTTTCAATATTTCAAGCAGTGTTACACGCCAGTAAAAATTTCACTACAATATAAGTTACAATTTCTTCAGTTTTCTCAAATTTATTATCATCAAAGTTTAATCAAGTTCATCAAGACTTGACATGGAAGTCATGGTCTAAATCACTATGCAAAATGATTTATATTTTTTTATTTTATTAGAAACAAATCAATATTTTAAATGTGTAATCAATAAATATAATCAACAATTGAAGACTTGAAATCAATAACGTGCTATGTGCTAATTGATTTTTGCCAATTTTGATCAGTTGTTTCCATTACAATCTCACTAGCGGTCTCCTAATCATAGCACTTGAATTATTCTGTTAGACTTTGTACACACTATTATGGTCGTGGCTCTCTTTATAGGTTGTTGGCGATTTTTATAGCTAAGTTTTTCAGGTCTCATTGAATATTTTTTTTTTTGGCAGTTAACACACTATTGATTTCAAGACTTCAAGTTTTCAATTGTTGGACATTAAATTTAATGTTTCTATTGATTTATTATTTAGTAAAAATCATGATTATAATATTTGGTTGCAATAATATTTTAGTAAATTTTAAAATAAAGTGTTTGTACAATAAAATCTTTCAATATTTCATGAAATTTCTTATTCCTACATACAATTATTTTAATTGAAAACTAATTTACTGTTTTGTTTAATAATATATTAAGTTTTCTAAAAAATTACTGTTTAATATTAATAATAAATTATATATTTTTAGAACTATTTTCAGTTTCAGAATTAGTAATTATGTGTTTAAACTATGGATGTTAGCATTGAATTAAGTTTTGAATCAAAAAGTTTTAATACTTCAAACAACTATTATTGAATAGGTCGACAATTTTTTAAATCTAAAACCATTTGTAAAAGGTTGATTAAAGAGGATACTGTTTGATGTTATAGTGTACACTTGGTTCATATCTGTTTTAAATTTGTTTAAAACATTTACTTAATTTAAATATATACCTATATATACTTAATTTTAAAAAAATGTAAATCATTAAAAATTAATTTAGAATATTTCTAAAAAATTTTCCAGTAATTATCATACATAATTAACTTATACCCTAATATAATCTAAGACCGTGCTTACACCTGTGTGATTCAATTTGTTCATATTATTGTCTGCTATTTAATAAATGTTATGTTTATCCCTGGGGATGCTCTGTTAAGCTATAAGACTGAATCTAAATTTAAACATGCAATATTAAATTGAATGTTTTTACTTATTATTTTTATAATTTGATAACAGTATTTATGAAAATATTTTCTAAAAAAATATTTTACTAGTTATAATATTTTTATCTAATGGACTGAATTTACAATTACAGTATTTAATATTTAATCCTGAATCGTATAATGTATTGGATGGATGTCCATTCACTGTAACTAATAAACACAGGCATCTATAATAGGTACTTATCTTTTATGGTTAATACTTGATTAAAGTCATTGGTCTTGAAAAGTTGAGCAATCTGTGATGTTCTTAAGATTTTGAATTAATTTTTTTTATTCAAGTAAGTATTACATCTCCAAGCTAACAACCTGAACACTTAAATGTTTTTTGACGTTGGTTCCAAGTTGGTTTTCCTACAGTCATTAATTTTAAATTAAAATTATTAGGTATCTGTAGGCTTTCATAGGTATCTATGTAATATATATTATAACGTAAGTACTTAAATAAATAGAAAACTATTGAACTATTTTAATTTTATAGAGTAGATACAGTATAGGTAATCAGGTAGGTACCTAATAAAGTTAACAGGTTTATTTTACATACAAAAGTCAAAAAGTACTATTCCCCAATGTAAAATATTAAGTAGGTAATAGAATGATAGAAAAATAAATTTTTAAATGAGAATTTTTTTCAATTAAAAAGGAATTGCATTCTTAATTTTAATTCAGTAAGACACATTTGTGCCGTTAGTTTTAATATTAAGCTATTAGTGTGAATTGAACAATCATCAAACTTAAAGGTAAAAATAAGACATTTTTTGATACCTATTTTAATTTGTATGAGATATATATGTAAGTAGCAGGTAGGTACTTACCTATGTGGATATTAAGTATCTATCACAATTTAAAAATGCTTACCCATACCGCACTTAAAAATTAAAAAAACACCTATTTATATAGTTACATAGGTTTTTAATTCCTTACCTTTAAGTCAAGTAATAGTTTTGATATTAGAGTGAATTAAATTAACGGAAAATTCACTATAAAAAAATAGTAGTACGTCCATAGAATTTATATCAGATATGTTAAGATTATGTCATATGTTTGTAAAACGAAGACAACATGTACAGAATGGTTAACATCTTATTCTCTTATTCTTATTCTTATCTCTTAATTAAAAGTCTATTTACATATTACTTATTAGTTATTAAACTTACATTCACTTTTCCATTGCAGACTTTATAAACCAAATCTTTAGTTTCCTTAAAATATGTGAAATATATATATTTTAAAATTATTTTGATGGTTTTTTTTTTTTTTTGTAAACGTATAATTATTAATGATCATTTTGGAAATTAACACTACGTGAGAAAATAACTTTGTAATTCCAAAAGAAACGTTAAGGGAGTTACTTCAATTGCCAGATCTTAGGGTTAGTATTATAATACCTATTATTAGGAAATTATTATCATCAGTCTGGGAGCCCAATAGCCAATTGAAATGCACTGATAGGTATATGCAATTTTTATTAAGTACTTACAATTTATTATTTAATACTTAATAGGTAATCATTTTATTAGTCACCAACGTTACCAAACGTCGTTATCGAACCTAAATTATAAATAAACTATGGAATTTATCATGACGCAAAAATGTATATTGGTAATTATTTTATATTATGTATGAGTATTTAGTGTTATTTATTTTTTTAATATAATATTTATAATGTGTTAACTGCTCACATTTAAAAGTTCACATGTAAATACATATACATTAACCAAATTCAATGAATCAATATTATTAGGTAAGTAGGTACCTAAGTAAATAAAATTGAACGGAAAAATCGTCTGCCAACGAAATCCGGATTCGGTTCACGAGAAAGAAAAAGATTCCGCCGGTTCTGGCAAAAATACCGGTTCCTATTTTAAATTTTGGTTCCAAGTACAAGTGATATAATCACAAATCATAACAATCGTAGGTATTTGAATCTTTATATTTATTTTCGCCCACACAATAGTGATACATCGAAAAGGGGCTGAATAATGGTAACTACATACATTATGAAGTTTCGCATTTCTACACGGAGTTTCTCGCATTCTCATCTATAGTATTTGGGGAACGAGTCGAATTTGTTTCAGGACATTTTGTTTGCGCCATATAGACAGAAACTGTATTTAACCAGTTGTACCCGTCCATCTTGAAACGCTGAGAACACCTATCCATGTCTTTATTATCTTTGGTTTTCGCCCGCACACTCGTATCATGGTTAGCCCAAATTTTAAATCCGTGGTTCGGTAGCCAATCTGGCCCTAGCGCGACGCCAACGGTCACGTGCAACTCGTTTATTGGTTTGATGAGGGCACCGTTGTCCAATTAGATCGCCGATGTCGCGGATGAAGCTCTGAAGATCCGTAGCTCCGGGGCTCACTTTTCACTCTTTTTAGTTTCCGCTCGGCTTCGTTTACGAGTGTTTCGCGCGTACTCGTCGTAAAACAGCACAAGTGCCTTCGACAATATTATCGTATAGTGCGCGGTCGTGGTGTCGTTCGTTAAGACTGAAAATCAGCGGTTTTTGAGTCGAATATTCAAATTATACATTCAGTAACATTTGTGACTGGTGAGTACTAGGAACTATTACTTCAAAAAAACGGGAACGCTTTCTTTTTTTTTCTAATTTGTCTAATCTTCAATGGAATATAGTGTTTAATGCTAAAAAATGAAATATAAATTCACAGTATGAAGTAAATGCAGACTTGTAGGTTTTATAGTCGGCCGTGATGCATAGCTAGGTATTTTTTTTTCTCAACTGCACTTTATTCCACGATTTAATAAAAAAAAAAAAAAATAAAAAATACTTATTTTCAATAGTGATTCTATCTGATTTTTTAAAAAATAAACCGGCATAAATGTAGTTTAGCACCATTTATTTGTTTTTTGATTTTTTTTTTTTTTTTAATGTATGTTTCAAGGCAAAGAATTAAAAAATATTTGCGAAAATTGTTGCCCGTTTTTAGAATTTATCAGAAATTTTAAGACTGTACGTATGTACTTTTAATAATATTATTACGCATTTAAATATTTTATACAGAATACGCGGAACTTTACACCTGCGACTCATACGTAAATAGAATTTCTGCCATTATCATTTGTCGTTTTTTCCTCTGCCTTGTTACGTTACCTACCCGACGCGGTTTTGAATAACAAATCGGCGTTTTTGAAGTCGGACTTCGTATTAAGTTAATATTTTGAGGATTTGGATTAAATTATTTTTAAGTATTAGACAAATTTTAATAAAAAATGTTAGTGTTTAGAAGGTACCTACCTAGGTATATTATATTTTTAAATTTACCTTGTTTTATTTGTAAAAATTTAAAAATTTAAAGATTTAAAATCGTTTGTTTCTCTGTTTATCTGGTTTATTTAGTTGGTACCTACTTAAGAGAGGTTATTTTTTGATTTTCCAACCGGTTTTTATAATAATTGGGAAAAACGGGACAATTAGCGTACATGTTTGTTAGAAACTTCGCTCCAAATCGTTACTGTTTATTTACATTTATACTGTATAATGTGTACAGTGTTAATTAGTACGCTTATATGATGGCGTTAAAACTGTTTGAAATGAAACCCTTTAAAAAATGTATTAAAACAGTTTAACTTAATATCTATTAGGTACACCCGTTTATATCCATAATATTAAATCAATTTAGTGAACATTTTGTAAACCGATTAAAATTTAATTGTTTCCTACATGACTTGAATTTTGTTATTCTTTGTTCTTAGAGATAATAATATTTGTCTGATAATATTGATAATATCTGTGATTGTAATATTAAATCATGTTTGTGAACTTATTTTAATTTTCGGATAGTATTATAGTTTAATTAATAGATTATTTATTTACGTTTATTACAAAACACATTATCATTTTTTGGATTTATTACGTTATCGAGATTAAAATAATGCGTAATGTTTAGATCATATACAATGAATGGAGTCATCGAATATTAGTATATCACACCTATAGAATTAGTTGAAGTCAACCAATAGTAGGATATGTGACATCTGCGATCTGCGGATGCGCGATTGTTTAGAAACCGCGCATATCACTGAGTTCTTAACTATTTTGTTGGCATCACAAATTGTTCGAATGATTCCATAAATTGTGAATGGTCTAAGGCGTAATGCTATAAGCCCGTAATAATAATAATATCGATCTACTAAATCCACCGATAAGTGTTAAATGACCGAGTTATGTAATTTAATTGTTAATTATAATTACTGATTATAATATGTAGAATGTAGTAGAAAACGATACTAGCTCATCTGGAACTACTCATGATGCATTACATGGTATGACAGCAACAGAGTTCTGCGCATGGTGTCTACGTCATTTGGTCCGTCGCCTATTATCACAATACGTTGTTATCACTAATTTAATAAATATTAATTAATTTCATATATTTGAAACATGTTAGAAGATGGTTCTGTGTTCTTGATCTAATTTTGGAAAAGTTTAAATTACCCTATGAGTTATATTTAGTAGTAGTTATTATTAACCTACTCTATGGAAATATACTTTGTGAAATAATTAGTGTTGCGTGATGAAAAATCACTCTGTTTATGTATACAATATGCACATATTATACATACTTATATATACGAAAATAGTCTTATTTTAATAAATTATAATATTGCCGTCTTTTTTTCGATTTTGAATATAATTTGGACACAGTGACCTCATGTTTCATAGCATAGTTGATAAAATATTGTTTATACACTCAGTAGGATCTCATTTTCGTTGAAATTGCTATCATACCACGTTAATTACATCATGGAACTAGTGGTCAGTAGACCGCGCCCAGAGGAAATATTACATAGACATAATATGATAAGCAAAAAGCTTATCCGGGCTCGGGAAGAAAAAAAAAATATATATTTCTTGTTTTTTTTCACGAGCCGTAACTAAAATTTTAAACCGTGTTAATGACTGTTAATTGTTACCAATAGTTGATATTTTGACATTTTGTTGAACAGTTTACAGTAGAATAATTAGATATACACAGTTATTGTACATTTGTATTTTTACGATCAGAATAGAGCATTTGGGCATTTGATAGTTAACAAAGCTGTACACAACGTTAAGCAGTTCTATTGTATAAACGGGATAGCTGGTAATTTTACATCGATATTTCATTACGTAAAAATGAAAATAAACGCATACCTATGGACAATATTTACCAGTGAAGTATAAATAGTATTATGTGGTAAATTCGTGACAGATACCAACTACCTGGTATTTTATCGACGTTTCTGTGTAGGTATACCTGTTCCTGTAAGTGTTGTTTTGATTGGATAAATTTGTATTTGGAATAAAATAAATACAAGTCTTAACATTAACGAATTTACCCATACGTGAACGAACTGTGCGCATATTTCCACCGGTGTGAAACGTATCGAGAAATAATGTGATATTATATAGGTAACACATAATATTATACGTGTATGTACTTGATTGGTTTTACTATCGGCAATTCGTGGTGTAGATACTCGCCCGTATTCATCGGGTCGATGCCCAGTTGCAGTGCCACAATTCTCGGAATAGATAAATGCGCCCACAGTAAAAGCGGATTGCGCACTGGGCGATTCGAAACGCGCGTGTTTAATATCGAACGTCTCTTAGCGTTTCGTAACTATAATTAAACGATCATTTTCCAATGTGTTTTCAATGCATTGCCGTTTTTGATTGATAACACTCTGGCGATTCGGACGCCGCAATCGCCCCGCGTTTTATTTTCGTTCGTTCATGATATATGCGCCTTCGACCTTGTACGATTTCCGTACGAACTGTGTCCATTTATAATTATAAATATGTTTGACACTGAAGAGTTTATTCTCGAGGTGTCGAATGATGGACCATTTTTTCGGTCTTTTCGGATTAAACGGATGAACCCAACGTCACCAATTTCACTTATTATTGTTTTTTTGATTTTTCTTCATATTTCTCGTGTACCGCGAACATAACACATGCGGCTGCCATATCGTTTAAGCTTAACGTGTGAGCAAAGCGCGTTTGCGTTTTAAAATCGCGGCATTTTACACGCGCATTCGAATCGCTCAGTGTGTAATCAGCTCACTGCGCGAACATACTATATTACTATAGAATAACGGTCGTAATGTTCATATTAATACTATTGCAAATAATTTTTTTTTTTAGTTTTATACCCCACTCCCCCCGATTCCCGCCCCTCCTTCTGTTTTTGACACGGTCCCCGTGCGGGGCGGTTAAGGTTGAACGCTTTCATACTTTTATTATAAAGAAGTTAACACATTTTTAATTGTAGGAATATTTTTTTCATTTAAAATAATGATTTTATAACATTAAGTATTAGCCTTTTAGGTATCTTTTACTAATTTTTAATTTAATGTTTTTTCTTGGAATACCTCACAAAAACTAACGTAATTTATATTATTGTGTTGATAATGCGGACTATGCAATATCGCCGAATCAATTATAATTTTCTAAAAGCAGGAAAATTATAAAAAATTATAAATCACAATAATAACAACAATATGTACCTACTATCTAATAATGAAATAAAAATAAAACCAAAATTGTATTTATCTTCCTCAGTGACAGAAACTACTTATG
The DNA here is from genome assembly GCA_902439185.1 of Cinara cedri. Lineage (NCBI taxonomy): Eukaryota > Metazoa > Arthropoda > Insecta > Hemiptera > Aphididae > Cinara > Cinara cedri. Next base: position 1,982,482 of record CABPRJ010001429.1, read on the forward strand.
AGACTCCACTTTCATCATAATTTTAATGAAATTTCGGGGAGGGGGTTGAACCCCCTAAAACCTCCACTTGTACATGCGTCTGTATTGAAGATATACGATTATAGTTTAATATTTCATTTATTGATTTCAATTACTTTGTTAAATAAAATCAATTATTTTGCCATTAATTATTGTAAATATATTCACATAGGTTATATAAGTTAGCATACAACTATTAATTAAACATTTTTATATTTTATTATGTTTTAGATTTGGCATGGTTATTAATAAGTCCAAACTGCAGTTACAAACAAGGTTAGTGGATAAATTATACTCAACAGCTACTAGCTAGAGATTCATTCCCAAATCTCCATAGTATTATTAAAATACAATACTTCTCTATATTTATAAATGCCCATACAATATGAATCCTAGCTGTGAAAATGGGCATTATTTTGTATTATTTTTAATTTTAATTACTTCTTTAGTTAAATATAATATTAATTGAATTAATGACCACATTGTATATTTATATTATAATATGTTACATAGAGCAATTATAATTTGTTATGGTAAAGTATCTAAATGTAACTTTATATACAATTTATTTTAATGAAAAAATGTAAAAGTGATATAAAATAATGCTCAAACTTGTATTATTATTTCATAGTATAACACTAGATATTAAGTTTAAATTAAGGAATATTCAATGTTTTTCTTCATGAAAACCACAAAGAAGAAATTTATTATTTTTATAGTAATATAGGAAGGTACTAAGTATACATATCTAATATAATACAAATATTTTTAAATAAATTAAAACATAAAAAATAAAACATTCGATGAAGGTGAATTAATTCCTATCTATCTTAAATATAAGCTCTTTTCTACCTCTATTAATAACAGGAGATCCTTGGAAGTTTTGAACTATCGTTTTGTTGCAAATCTACCACATATTGCTAAAATATTTAATACACTTGTTTTCCATGCAATTAAACCTTCAGTTAATAACATCTTAATTGATGCTGCTGCATGGCTTTTGATTTGGTCGATAAACGATGTCTTTAACCTTGTATTCAGCATATTTATAACGAAGTGTTTCAGCCAACACTTATAGGTTGACATATAACAACAACGTCTTACTACTCTAGTCTGACCTAAACAGTTTAGTAGATTGGGGCGAGTCCATTGATTTTACTACATTTAACACCTCCAAATGTCAAAATATGTCTTATTTTCTTAATTCTCATTCAATTATATTTCAAAATAATATTAATGATCTTTCATTAACATCCATCGTTTCCGTCAAGGGCTTTGGATTTCGCCTCATACCTACTCTCAGTTCAAAGTTACACATCTGAAGAAATCTGTTGCAAGTTTTATTTAAATTCTCGGTTTTGACTAAAGAATTTCGTTAGAATTTAAATTTAATCATTATATAAAAGTTCTCTACTGTTCCTTAGTTTGCCTTTGACTCGAATATATCCATATTTTGTGCTATGGTAATCTTCCACAGCTATTGATTCTACAGCAATTGAAAGAGTCAAACGTAGATTCTTGCATTTTGCAGCTTACATATAAAAGATTTCTTACGCTCCTCATAATTATGATCCAATTAGCAAGATTTTAAAACTCCATATTCTTGTTAACCGTAGATATACTGCGGATTTATCTTTTTTTAAATAATCTTGCAGTTTGGTAAAATTGACTCCCCTGCACTTTTATCCAAAATTAATTTAATCCCCCTTAGTCAAACAACATCAAATTTATTTTTCTATATTCTATATCCTCCTAAAATTATTTATCAAACTCTCCGCTTTATCATCTTATACGTCTTGAAAATGGAGCGAAGAAGTTTATGGTTTTACAAAGACATTTATGTGTTTTTTTTTCTGTGGTCATTTTTTCTACCAGAGATCTTGCTCCGATTTTTAAGTATAGCACTCTTTCGGAAATATTTTTAAGAGGTCATTTTTCGATTTTTCCGAGGTTTCCCAGAAACCGGGAAGAACATGGGAAAAACGAAAAAATCGGTACATTAAAAAAATATTATTAAATAATACATTGTTACGGACTCTGTCCTTCGCGTGTAAAGTTTGTTAATTATAAATTAAGAATTCCATAAAAGATATGAAATCGGTCGTCGCATTAAGTGTACGCACGTTGGATCCATTTATACGGGTGTGCTAAATCGATAACGTTTCCATGCAACAATGGACGATACGTGTTCATAGGCCAAATGGGTACGGGTACGGACGATATGCCACCAGTAGACAACGACGGCAGCGTCCACCACCATGTATAACGAGACCGGAATCATCACCACAGGGCCGAACCTGAACTCGGTCAGGAGCCGAAACAGCTACACCACCACCGATACACGAGGAGGAGCACACTCGACACCAACCCGTTCAGTTATTTCTTTAGTGTACTTATACCTGATAATTACAACTAAGTCTTGACCCGGGTTGGTGTCGCAGGGTTTTCACTTATAAATACAACTTGTCAACCGTGTTTTGTTTAAATTCTAATAAAAATATTTGTAGACCTAACTCACGTGCACATCTTCCCATCAAAAGGCCGTGTCCGAACGACCCGTAATAATAAAATAATTATACTATAATGCCTATTAAATTATTTTAATATAATATGACATATATATTGTTAACAACAGCAAATATCACTATCAACTGAACTCCACTTAAAACCGTTTTTTCGTTAGAAAATAGTTATGGTTTATCATTGGGTCATTGTTCGATTATCTCAGGAATTTTCTCATCAAATGTGAAAAACCAAAAAAAAAAAAAAATAAACTGAGGAAAAATGAGAAATATATTAGTAAAATATTACGATTTTTTTTTCTGTGGACAACTTCTACCAGAAATTTTGTTCCGATTTACAATGATAGCACTTTTTATTAAAGAAAATCGGACTGGAAAGGTAGTTTTAGGATGTTATTTTTCGATTTCCACAAGAGTTCCAGCAAATGTGTCAAACCAGAAAAATCGGTACAATATTAAACACATATTATTAAAGAAAATATATAATATCTATTTAATTATTTTACCATAGTATGATATTAAATTCCCTTTTGTATCCTACCTTCCCAACTTTCTAACTACAACAGTGGCTGCACCCGTCCCCATTATCCTAAGATAGCTTTTTAATAAATAAACATACCTAGTACAATAATGTATTGTGTTTATTAAATATGTATTTTATGTAGAAGTGGGAAAGTGTTAAACAGATAAAGGGTTGTAAAGTAATACCTGATGAATGTTGCAACACAGCATAAGGTGATGGTCATGGAGTTTTGGCGTTGTGGGAAGAAAGTACACACAATTACAAATTACAGAGGAATTTGACGATTTGATGATGGAAATTAATGGTAGACAATACAAAAGAGTTTATTAATACAATGAAAGACAAGATTGTATAGAATATCGAGGGAAATATAAACGAGGTGTGGGAAAAAAATTTGATATGATGCTAACCATCGCCAAAGGTCTATAAAAAGGTTTATATAAAAATAATGTGGTCATTAATTAAATTAGTATTATATTTAACTAAAGTAGGGTGACCATAAAAATAAAATAAAAATACGGGACATTTCAAAAAACAAAATAATCTGATGAATAATTTTTTCAATACATAGTAGATACATGAAAACAATTTTATTTTTATATTAATGGTGAACTAGTTAAGAATTATTATTATAGATGTATTGTATAAGTTGCCTAACTAAATATAATAATATAAAAAAAACAAATTTAAATTTAATGAGTACTGTATCATGTTTTTGATATATAAATAAATTACTTGATGCAATTAGTTCAGCTCTAGAGTATACAAAAATATTTATTTTGATGACGATGGTTGATCTTCTGCTATTTTTGTANATAATTGATTAGATTAGATTGATAGAAAATACCGATTTACATATTGTACAAAACACTTTTCCAACTTCATCAGCATCTTTTAAATAAGGAAATTCGGATTTTAAATTAGGAGCAAAAACACACCTCCTTTTTGGCATTTTGAGAAAAAAATTAACAAACTGTATATTCTAAATGACACCACTACGACTGAACACTATTATTTTGACGGACAAAATGTAGACTGAAGGAGTATAAATATTAATAACAAATAACATTTACAATGTTACATAGACCTAATAATATTGTGGATAACGAATTGGCCACGACCAGTTTGATTGTTCTTTATTTTAATTGCCTTATCACGGCGGAATTTCCGTGTGGCTATTACAAACAAAGATTAATACGGCAACGGCATTGAACGTGTTAATCTAATGATATCAAAATATACGAAAATGTAACACTATTATGGTATTATGACATTATATACGTTTTATATCACCGACAACAATGTGACTCAACAATTATAATCAAAATAAGAATCTAAAAATATCTACCCCTGAAAAATAATAGATTTTAATATTTTATATTGAATAATGTTGTACAAAAATATCGTAAACAAAACGATTTTATAATAAAATAAATTTCAAAATTATAAATTAACGGTATGGAAAAAAACGGGATTAAAACGGGACGGACTTGGAAAAACAGGACAAAATGCGTCCCGTATTACTTTTATCGGGACAACGGGACACAAAGTTGAAATACGGGACAATCCCGTATAATACGGGACAATCCCGTATAATACGGGACGTATGGTCACCCTAAACTAAAGAAGTAATAACAATTAAAAATAATACAAAATAATGCTCATTCTTAACAGCCAGGATTCATATTTTACGGGTAATTATAAATACAGTGAAAGATTGTATTTTAGTAATACCTGCTATGGGGATTTGGGAATGAATTACTAGCTGTTATAATATAATTATCTACTTATCTTATTTGTGACTGCAGTTTTAACTTACTACTGACAATGACAAATCCAAAACATAATAAAAGTATTTAATTAACAGTTGTATGTTAATCTATAAATATGAAGATTTATTTATAATTTTTTTTTGCGCTTTTGGGCATTTTAGTTTTATATGGGGATGACACGACTGTGAGTGTTTACGTACTGCTCGTACTGCCGTGAAGCACATTGGCCACACAATCCGTCGCCTGTTTTGTGCTAAAGATGGCTCGCAGGCTGACAGGAAAGTAACGTCTAGCGAGCCGTACATCTACTGGTCCGATCAGCCGCCGCCGTTCGGCCACGCAGTTTTTCTTGGACAGTATGTACACGGCCACCGGTTTGCCAGACATGTGGTCGACGAGCCGGGGAAAGTAAAATTCGAGCGCGTGCTCTCTGTAGAACTCGGCAACCAGTTCCCTGGTCAAGCGTAACACTTCTTTCGAAGATTTATTTATAATTTTTGTTTTATATATTTATAATTAATGACAAAATGATTTATTTACATTGGATATTGTTGTTTTCAACATTAATTCGACTCTTATACCGGTAAAGTTTTGGTTTTTAACCAATTTGCAAACCACCTCAACTGATCTAATGGATGTTCTCTTGCCATTTCCGATAGACCTTCAGCTATTGTTGGCATCAGTTTTAACTGTATAAAATTAGCGATGTCGTTTGGATCGGTTATTTCTTCTTTGCCTTTGGATTGCGAAAAAAAAATACATACATACAAATTATTAACAATATGTTAGGGTAGACGGAGGCGAAGAGCCTAAATGACTTGTAGGTTATACTAAGTCAAAAAAAAGTTAGGGTATGTAGGTACAACGGGTGTCGGGAATATGGAAGTTACCCGTTTCTGCTAAAAATGTACCCTTTTCGGCCGATTCTCATTTCCACGAAATAATAAAATTGGTCGATTCCCCTTTCCCCCAATATTGTACTTATTTCACTAAAAGAAAAAATTTAGTCTAATATTTGAATATTAATGGACGATTGTATCATAAATTATTATTATTGTATTATAAAAACAATTTATAATAATAATAATACAAATAATAAGTTTAAACTTAAACAATAATAAAAAAAGAAATTATATTTTTGATATTTTTTGTGTACAAAATGTTGGTAAGACAACCGTTATGAGTAATAAAAATTATTTTTTTCTTGTATTTAATAAATAATAAACACAATTTTTATCAATATATATAAAAAGACAAAACTTTATGATTTTTAATTTGTTTTTTTATCTAATTAATAATAGTAATGTAAGCAATTATACATTAATATTCAAATATTAGACAAATTTTTTTTCATTTTGTGAATTGGCGGGAAAGGAAAGGTACGTTTTGGCAGAAATCGACCATGCCCGGGCATATATAAATTGCGACGAAAATCGTAGGTAAAAAATAATTATTATGTGATAGAAAAAGCTATACATCAATTGCACGGAACGAAATTTGAGTGTAATAAATTTTTGTTATTTTGTTTATTGTTTTCAATTGAGCCGATAAATTTCTAAACATATATAAATGTGTATATGGAGGTTGATTTATTGCAATATTTCCTGAAATAATAAAGACAATCAAATTCTGTTTTTTTTTTTTTTTTTAGATTTGGATACTATGATGTGTGTTTTAGATTCGGAGCGTGATAACTGATACTACATGGTTTTAAAGGAAATGATAATTTATACATAATATTAAACAAACTGGTATATATAAGAGAAAAAGATACGGACATACTTTGTACGATCTAATCTAAGCTTTCTAAAATACCTCCTCAGTCAGATTTCCTTTCAGAAAAAGTGATTCAGTATAGCATTGTAAATCTGAGTAAAATTGCTGGTAGAAAAAATGTCCACAAAAAAAATAAATAAAAATAAATATCATTGTAAAAATAATACATTCCTCACTCAGCTCAGAATCTAAAATATATATATCTATCAAAAACAGAGATATTAAGTAACAAAACTTAGCAAATAACGGGGAGATTAATCTACATAGACACTGGCTAAAGTGAAATAAAACAAACATTACTGAGGTGTACGGTGGAATACCGGGTGGTCTTGGATCCATCGGGGATATATTTCAGACCAGCTAAAGTTGGTCCTCTTTATACCGGATCAAAAAACAGACAAACGTCGTAACTCTTAGTAACGGAGAACAAACGAATTGCACTATGCGGCTAGGATGCGATAAAGAAATTGGATTTAACTGGCTGATACGCTGATATGCGTTTTACAGCAGTGCTAACTTTTAAAAAAATTCGAGATTCCAATTGACTGACCGGCATTTATTTAATATATATATTTTAATGGTGAAATGTATTTATGTCTATTTAGTTCGTCAAAAATGCACCTGCGTAATAAATGTGTATAACATAGGTAGTGTCCTAAATTGACAAAATTGACTAACACCGGGTAAACATATAATACAGATTTGAAAACTTTTTGAAATGCATTACATTGATTTAGATAAAAAATATTTATATCTACTTTTACTAAACAATTATTATAATAATAATTTAATTATTGGATAATTATGAATTTTCGTTTAACAATTACCGTTGGAAGAAAACTTATATTAGGAGGCATACCTAAGCATAAACTAGATTAAAAGCTTTTTAGATTCTGTGCTTAGCGAAAAATGTAATGGACTTTAATACATTTTTTTTTCTGTCTAAGTAATTTTTTATCAGAAATTTTGTTCTAAATTCTAATCATTAACTTAAGGAGTAGAGACCTGAAATATGCATGCCTCTACAAGGTCTTCAGGTTATTTTTATTTATATTCGTATTATCCCTTTATAGACGTGGTAATATTTTAGTGATTTTTGTGTTAGTTAAACCCATTGGAAATGTTTGAGTTTTATTTTGATAACAATTTTTAGATTTTCAAAAGTGCTTGAAAATGTGATTTAAGGTTCATCATAAGTTGTTTTTATGGCACAATAAAAGTATTGAAAATACGTAGTTATGATTTTTTTTAAAGGGTTTAAAGTTCTAATTTTGATGGAAATCATAAAAAGCATATCAAACCGTATTTGAAATACTTTTCGAAATGATTTATAATGATAAATCATTTCATTGCCTACACAGATAAAACTGAAATATTACTTTATAATATAGAGTAATATTACTCTAGAAGAGTAGGATATATTATATCCTAATTTTTTAACTTCTCACCCAATAAGTATTTCCTTATTTTTCTTAAAAATCCGAAGTAGTACAAGTAATTGTTCATTTTTTAATAGAAAATAGTTTTTTGAGAACGTTAAATAATTTTATGAGGGATTAGCTCTCCCTGTGCTTATAGTGCTTTTGCTTTTTGTGCTTTTGGGCATTTTAGTTTTATATGGGGATGACACGACTGTGAGTGTTTACGTACTGCTTGGAAAGAAGAAACTGATTTCCCTTTTTGCAGCTTCCAGAGAATCACTGCCGTGAAGCACATTGGCCACACAATCCGTCGCATGTTTCGTGCTAAAGATGGCTCGCAGGCTGACAGGAAAGTCACGTCTAGCAAGCCGTACATCTGCTGGTCCGATCAGCCGCCGCCATTCGTCCACGCAGTTTTTCTTGGACAGTATGTACACGGCCACCGGTTTGCCAGACATGTGGTCGACGAGCCGGGGAAAGTACAATTCGAGCGCGTGCTCTCTGTAGAACTCGGCAACCAGTTCCCTGGTTAAGCGTAACACTTCTTTCTGTGATTTAAATTAATATGTAATTAAAATTTGTTTGGTAGGTACCTATGTATTTTTAGGTGGCCTGGGTAAATTTTAATCTTCCGGCCTAAATTTTGTTTTCATTTTGCTCCCGACTATAAAACACTTTGTGCACTAAAAAATGTGAAATTTACACTATGAAATATAATAATATGCATCTACCCTCTGCGTTTTTATTATGAGTGATTGAGTTTACTATTTCCCTAAAAATCATTAATAATCAAATTCAAATACATGCGTACCACGGTTATCAGTGTTAATACCGTAAAAACTGTGTATGATTGTGAACATGTACTCTAAGAATAGATAATTGTCGATCGCCGTGGCCGACGCTCAGTCGCCAGACTACTAGAAAACCACAATACGGAAATAACACTTGATTAGTAAAGTCGAAGGTCGGCCGTGGTGACCAACTTCACTTAGAAAACCGTACCTTAAGGCCGAGCCCAGTTAAGACAATTCTAAGTGTAATAGAATGCAGGATAGTACCCCTAAACATAGGACAAGAGACGGCAGCAAGGGCAGATAGAAAACAAAACAAATGAGACATAAGAAATCTCTGATATGGAAATGGTATCACGGAAAGCCGACTTAAGCCGAGGAAAATCTTTCTAAAGGCTTATAAGTTATCACAAATATATGAAGTTATAAAAATAGGTATATAGAAGAAGAATACGAAAAAGCACAATGTATAGATATGAAAGTATCCGAAAGAAAGCTCCACACCACTTTAACATGGATAACATGGAAGATGTGATAAATAGACTATGAAACGAGATATAAAGAATAGCAAACAATGTGGTCAAATAGAGAATAAAAGATAACAGAAAATATGAATGTGGCGAGGAGCAAGATGCAGATCAGCTTTTTAAAAGCCCAGCTTTATTGATTAGATGTAGAAAAGAAGATTTTATATATTACTGCTTATTGGAAAAGGATGGGAATAGGTAATTATTGAGTTGAAGGGTGACATGAAAATAATATATAGTATTATTTATATTTATATATTTATGTATTGGTGAAACCAATTGTAATAGCCTATACGTATATTGAAAATGATAAATTTGCCGTGAAGTACATTCGCGATAGAAATCTCTGTATTTTCTAGTCATTCGTGCCTTAAATCCTATAAAAAACTCATTAAAAACGTTGGTCATCAACAAAATAATTGTTTTTTATTTGTTCACATAGTGTGCCTGTGTGATATTCACTTATAATACACTAATTATGAGATATTTTAAAATATCGTGTAAGTGAGAATTGTCTAATATTAAGTAGATATTGTTGTGCGAACCCTTATGACGATGAATCCGTTTCGTTCCATTACGCACTCGATCTTGTACATGAGATGGACGGCTTCCGGCTTGATGATGGCCAACGTACGTTGAAACTTATGGCCGCCGTCGGCTTCGACTTCCGAGTCGCCGAAAAGCGATACGTCTGATAACGTGACCGGAAAAAACGGCTCCAGGTCCGAAATTTGGCAGAACGAGTTCGTAGATATATTTACTGATTTATCCTTTTCGGGCAAGGCCCTCGTACCCAACGAATTATCACTTCCTTTGAGCATTATGATGATTATAGATTTTTTAAACTGTATTATTATATTTATTATAGTATTTTATATTTAACGATTTGTATAGTTGTATCGCGGAGAGTTTCGTTGTCATGGTTTTTCAATAGACATTTTTGTGCTAGTTAGCTAGTTACTGCCAAAATGTGTTTCATGATCTAATGAGTCTATATACAAAATTTTATTTTACATATTTTGGTGTTTTTGGATATTTAGGGCATATTTTAGGAATTTATACATTTTTAAATTCGATAAATCGAGAATTACTAAATAATTATTTAAGATGTATGAACATCAGCATTCAGCAAGCAAAAATTAAAACAAATTCAGATATACTTGGCACGAGGGTGGACCACTGTTGTAGATGAGAAGTTGGAAAAATCGGATAAAGATAATTTAATGTAGACTTGTAAGCAAATATAAATCATTGCTAAATAAAAAAATTCTGAGCGGAGATCGGTCAATATTATTTATTTTTCAACAATATAATATATGTCAGATTATTATATAATAATTACATAGGCATTATATATTTTATTTAATAATATTTATTTAATATTGTATCAATTTTTCTATTTTTCCTACGGTTTTCTCATGTTTTTCTCCGGCTTTTCCCATTTACTAGGAATACTCCAGGAAAAATCAAAATATGACATCCTTAAAGTACCCCTCTAGTCCGATTTCCTTTCAGAAAAGGTGCTACATTTAAAAATCGGAGTAAGATTTCTGGTAGAAAAGTTGCACACAAATAAAAAAATAAATAAACATCTTTGTAAAATTACGTTCGTTTCACTCAGAATCTAAAATTAAATTGATTATACAATATGCCAATAGTCCAAAAGTTTGGCTACTATCCGTAGATACCACCAATATGTGAACTATGAATACTTGGGACACAGCGGCGGCAAATACAGGCGGTCGCAAAATTATATCATTGCATGACTGTATACAATCGTTTAGCTAAGATTTTTTTTTTCTCAAAACACTTTACGGTTAGTAAAAGTGCTCTGATTTTTTTACGTCGTACGAAGATATGAATTTTTCGCTAGGTCGTAATTACTTTGAATATTTTTTTTCTAGATTCTTGACAGCTTTTTTGAAAGATAAAAAAGTACCAAACTAGATATTTTATAAACAAGTTCAGTTGTTTTGTTACATAATGCATGAACAAAAATATTTTAAAATATGTGTTTTAGATTCTGAGTATAGCGAAGAATGTTTTGGTTTTACAAAGATATATATATATGTTTCTTTTATACTTTGACAAACATTTCTACCAGAAATCTTGCTTCAATATGTATGTGTGGCACCATTTCTGAACATATTATAAATATTATTTAAATTGTAGTTATTTACCCTCTACTTTAGGAAGTCATTTTATGATTTCCTAAGTGGTTTTCACAAAAATTGGGAAAAATTGAAAATTTACGAAAATAATGATTTCATAATTCAGTAAAAATAAATATAGTAAACAAATAAAACATTTATATACAAAAATAATGAATAAAAGAATGAATGCGTCCCCTGGAGTATTATGATAAGTGTATTATACGACCGGTTATGAATTAAAAATTCATCATTAAGTATATAACAGTCAAAATGTAAAACGTGACTCAGTCTGTTATACATTTTATAACGAGTGTTTAAACGTTTTACAACAAACTGTGTTGATATAATTTTAATGCTTACTTCTTACCTTAGTAAAATAATATTTATACGGTTTATAAAATTTAATTTAATTTTAGACTTCGTAAAATTAAATATTTTAATATGAAATGTAGGTCGTAAATTAGTTTAGGTGTTATGTCAAAAAAACTTTGGGGGAAGTTGGAAATACGTTTCTCTGATATAACACTTAAACGCCTAGAGCATACGAATTGCCGGGATATGTATATGCAAATTTATTTTAATTACTTATACATGCTAAATATTGACATACAATTTTTTTTTTTAATTTTTGAATAAAGGGGGAGGTAGTGGGGCTAGTGAAATGTATGTATATGTGTAGGCAAATAAAAATTGAAATTTTATAATTTTTAAAAATGTCCAGAAAAAATTGCTAACTTACGTTTCTATATTATATTGGTTTGTTCAAAATAGCGAATTTCAGCGATGCCGTCGTCAATTAAATACCTATGTACTGGCGGAGGGTAGAGGGATACCTACATGTATACCGATGTGAAGGGGCGCTGAAGGGGTTACACTGAACACGCGTACATACATAAAATATGCAAATTCCGTTGTATAAACGTATATGTATACGGAAATCATCGGGAATAATACGAGCGTGCGAATATATTCCATTAAAAGTGCAGCGTCGACGAGTAAAGTGAAATAATTGTTTTTCATATAGATACCTACACGTACATATATATTACCTATTATACAGAACCGCGCGTATGCTAATAAAATATACGACACTATATATACGTCACACGCATCACGCATATTATTTTGTGTATACAGCGTGTTTCATTCAAATGTTATTAGACCTAAATGGGAGGTTTTCAAGGAATATCGGTGATGGTACCAAAATTAAGGCCGGAGAAGTTTAAATGTTTTTTTATATTGCTAATTTAAGTTAAAAGTTAACTCAATTTTTTTTTAACTTTTTAAAATTAAAAGCCGATTAAATTTTTTAACTTTGTTAAGTTCAAAGTTTATTTCTAAAAGCAACTAATTAAGGTAATATTAACACTTAGATAAAAATTAAATTTCATATTTGTGTTGTCTGCAATCAAAATACATACGTGAATAGAAGAAAATATCTGATCAAGGGTATCTAAATTTGTTTTAACTGCTTTTGCCGTAAAAATGTCGTAACTTATTGCATAATAATTAAATTATGCATAATTTAATTTAAACTAATGTATAGATTGGCAGGCCTGTTCGATAGGGATAAGTGGGGTTAGAGTCCTCTGAGGTAGATGAATATATTTTACAGATGTTTTATAAACTAAAGCTTAGTAGGTGACAAATATTGACTATAGCTACATAAAATTAAATGAAATATTAACATTTTACAGAAAAAGTTTAATAATCATATTTTTTTAGATTTATAGAGCTACAATTGAAAAATTTAAACAAATCCATGGCCATAATTGTACCCCTTGGATTTTTACCAAAATTAAAGATTTACTCGTATCAAATAAGAAATGAAATATAGAATTATGAACATTTCGAATACAATTTTATTTTGACACAAAATTGATTTGAAGTTAACACGTTAAATACACAAACAAATTATCTAAATAAATTAAACGTTAATCATATCTAAAAATAACTCCTTAATAAACTAAACTTAATAACCGAATTTTAATTTTTAAAATTTTCAAAATATTTCAACATAAAATTGTGTATTAGTTGAATTTCTTTACTTATACGTCGTCTCACGTTTTATACTTTTCAAAAAATCGAGAAAAAAAATTATATACATATATTGTATATTTTTATATGATTACATGCATCTTGGATATTTTTTGAGATTGAAAGAAACTGTGTTGATAAATAAAGATGATTGAAAAAATAGCACTAATCGAATCTGTTGTTTAAAAATAGATGTTTCTTTTTAAGATAATATAAGTTTTATATTGCGTATATAATGTAACAATTTTAAAAATAGGCTTAAAATATGTATTTTATGGTATTCCGATCTCCGAAAAAATCACATCTCGATCAAAATCCATTTGGCTGAAATATTTCGGCTAAATATTGGCTAAAACATTCAATTATATTTGAATGAAACACACTGTATATGAATGTGCATGTGAATAATAATATTTATAATTTATATAGGTATAATATTTATTTTATTCCAGAGTGTGTCGTGCAGTATATTTTATACTTTCACACACATATATTCTGCCGCTCTCCCTCACGAGCCTAACACACCTTTGATTGCCTTTGACGGCCGCGCGTATAATACAATATGCATTTAATTTTCCATTACTGTTTTTGTCATCGGCATTTTAATACAAATTCAATCTATACTATCATTATAAAAATAATAATTTCAATCGCTTATTCATTTATTTACTCTTGAGGACAATTTCTGGAGCTGTAAAAGATATCTCGATACATGTGTTTAATGACTGAAGAAGAAAAGAGAATTAAAAAATACCGATAAAATCACTGTTTAAAGTATATCTTAATAAATAAATGTGAAAATGAAAACCTTTGAGTACTATGTTCTCGGAAACTACAGAACCGATCACTATGATTTTTTTTTAAATTGAAGGGCTTATCGTGGAGAAGGTTTATGGCGTTTGATCGATTTTCTAACTTAATAAACAAAAGAGTTATTAATTAATCAATTCTAAAGATAGGTTCTCCTATATTACTTCATTAATACGTTCACCAAAATTATGTATGACACAATATTGCAAATAAAATCATTAAAAAACTGTCTACTTGAGTGTATGTTTCTTACTGGCTGTGGAGCTAGGGAAACGGTCTTTGTTCCTAGAATACCAATGATACCAACTAATCTACCATTCCAGTTTAATATTAATTTAATCAATTAATGATTTTAATTGACTACAATTAAATTCAATTTTATAAATTTATTGATTTATAACCGACTACAATTTTCCGTGAAACAATGTTTGTCAATGATCATCAATAGGGTACAAGGTCAAACATTAAATGTTACAGATTTAAACTTAACCATTCAATTTTTTTTCCATGGTCAATTGTACGTGGCTCTGTCGCGTGTCACATGCAAAAAATTATTATTCGTGTTGGACCCAGAAGGTAAGGCATTCAACATGGTGTATCCAGTAATGTTTAATGCTGAAGGCAAATAGTAATTTAATATTTAAAAATATATGTTATAACAGAATACTTTTAGTCCGCCGAAAGTGGACTACCCACTTTCCACCTATTTGTTTTTATTCATTACTGACATGGTCAAAACCAAAAAGGAATATAGGTAAAAAAAAAATAAATAAAAATTGGCACGGATAAGACCGGGCGGGACATTTAGTACATTATACGTATGAAACCGAAATCGTTTAGAAGCCGTATCAGAAGGTAGAGAATACAATGAACATGACAAATTTAGATGCCGAATTGTTACTTCGTACAGTAGTTAAGGGGAGAGTAGCGGACCACTATTTAAATGTCATGTGCCATTCTGCCATAGTACAAATGATGCTTCATTTTGAGCCCTAAATATGACTCTTATTGTTAGCGTCCCTTGTGCCTGAATGGTTTTTGCCCTGATGACTTATTTTCAGTTATAATTTATGTAGGTAATGTGGTATAAATGCGTTGTTATGAATTATTACATAATGTATGACATAATTTTTTTAAAATGATGTAAAATAGTTTTTGCGGTTTTAATCGGTCGTTGCTCCCTAATGCTTCCTACGACGTTACTGTTTTCTCGGTTATCAAAGTACAAACAGTTGATAAGCCAGAACTATTAGTTAATGGTGTAAAAACTACTATATAAACAATATCGATGTGCTGACGACCGTGGATGCCAATGTATTTTTTTCAATAATTTTAATCGAATGATAAATATAAAAATTGTGACAGATTTTCGGACGGTTTTAACCACATGTATCGCGGGCCTTTTTCTAAGTGAAATTTTTGGACAGTGAACGACCAAAAATTGTCGAAAAAATCGGGTATCTATGTATGACCAAATAATAGCTAACACTGTTTTTATTATACTTACCTATTGCAGTGGCTATTGGCTATTATACGGAACTGCGCGTATTATACCAATAAAATGCAAGACTATTAAATAAATAATATAAAATAATTTGATAAAACGATAGATAAATATATCGTATTAATATAAAAAGCGTAATTCAATATTTAAGAGCGAATTTATAATAAAAATGTTAATATTTATTACTTATTTTAGGTTTGTATTATAATGAGGTACTAATTAAATGCTGAAAATATTTATATTTGTCTGCAACATGTAACATCATTCGTTGCTTTTTTTTCTTCTATCAATCTCACTGCAGATAATAATATTTGAATGCAGTGGCACAGCCAATTCGGGGAGGGGAGAGGGTTTAAAAATACTCAATCGTAAACGAATTATTTTTATAGTAAGTTTTATTGTTATTCTTTCAAAATTGAGAATTGGCCGATTGGACACTATATTATTTTTACCGGAAGTTAAAGACCAATATAATTTTTTTGTAAATTTCTATAGCGACTCACGCAGTTGAATTCATTTTGACAACACCTAAGATACATTAACATAGTGAATGCATAAGTAAACTGCTTTGTGTATCTATTGTGTCATCACATAATATTGAACTTTAAAAAAAGTTTTCTATGTTTCCGTATACACTTTAATACTTCAATATATTCGTACGTATGAACGTATGATCCTTGAGGGCATGGCTCCCTTGCTTCCTTTATGGCTACGTTACTTTGTGCATGGCACCTCTATATATTTATAACTCTATGATTTATATGTCATATACATACACAGTACAATTAGCATACAGGGGTGCCATGTAGGAGGTAGGGCTCAAGGGCTGCTGCCCTTCCATGAAAATGACAAACTGAGAATATATGACATGATTCGTGTAAAATTGTATATGAGTTTCTAAAATAGTAAGCTTCCTCATGACATTTTAAAAATCTGGCATCTATGTTAGTACATACATATTATATATACATACATACATACATATATACTATATATGCCACCTTCCTTTTCGAGCCGTTCAGTCGATAAAACTATATATCTTTGATTGCCTTCAATGGGCGTGCGTACAATTATAATATAATTTTCAATTATCATTTTTGTCATCATCAAATTATTGTTGGCATCAGAGGTACTTATCTGATAAAATTATAAATACTGAGTAGTGGATGAGGTGGAAATAATAGTAATAATAATAATAATAATAAAAACAATCTCTACAAAGGAGATTACTCCTTTGAATAAAAATAAAAAGTAAAAATATATAAATTATTTTATCTACGGTTTTTGTAGACCCCTGATATGCCTGGTTTATTGAATTTTATACGATTTCTAGTGAATTATACGAATAGGTACTATTTGTAAATTGTAGATTTTTTCTCCAAAGTATGAAAAACGAGAAAAAAAAAGAGTTAATATTGCTGGGGAACGCCACTGTTGTAAGAGGGAAGTTGGGGAGGTAGGAAATATACAGTTATTTAATTTATATTTGTAAGCCACGATAAATCATTTCTAATGAAAAACGATTTTAGAGCCTAAATAAAATGTAGTTCGTTTATACATGATGTGAAAGGCCGTAATATTTACGATTCAAAACTTGGTATTAAAGTTCTTATAAAAAATACTATATTAAACTCAACTTTTTCTTGTTGACCACTAAGTACAACTTATAATGAACCTCCTGTTAAATATTTAAGCAATTTTTGTTTTATGTTATAATTTTATCCACAGAGTGACTTATTACAAATTACGTACCTATAATTTTTATACACGGTATAAATAAATAAAAAAAAAAATGTTATTATAAAATCAATATATTTTTCTCGTTTCACTTAGAATCTAAAATAATGAAATTATAACGCTACGTCGTATATTTATCAGTTTCCATTTTACGTTTTTTTTCGTTTTTCTCAATTATTCTGAAAACTGCTTGAAAAAAAAAAAAAAACGAATTACTATTACTCACCAACTAGATTACAAATGCAACATAAAAGGTTTCTTCTCATTTTTTTATTGGAACATTTTTCTGGTTAATAAGTTGTTCATAAACATACACACAAAAAACCAATAGATCCCTCGATCCGCTCCAAATCTGAAAAGAAAAAAAAAATGGTTCGTTCCGCTTGCCTTGTTTATTATTGAAGTTTGCGAAACTTGTTTATATAAAAGTCTCGAATAATATAAGTAGTATTTCATTTATCTATATTTGATATAATATTATAGTCATAGTTTTTGATATAATACAATAATAATATACACCCGCTGGGGTCGAGAACGCCCCGCTGATAAAAAAAAAGTATTATGAAAGTATTATATAGTATACTTTATATACCATAATAATCACTGTGGCCGTGAAATGTTTAGTGACAGGACTGGTCGTTTGTCACCACAGTTCCGGAGCGTCGTTCGACCGGTAGTGAAATATGCCAAATCCCCACGCAGGCGACGTCCACTCCAGAGGCTTATCATTTTTTGGTCAGGAAACTACCACATCTTTCCCCAGGGAAGGAGGTTACCGATTTTGGCGTTAACGCTCGTTGAACACGAGTTTGCATACCGACTGAATTGACCACCCCGTCGCGATAATAGCACCCGCGTCCCCGAAGTAAACGGGACGCGAAACCTCGTTATTTTTTACGAATTCCGGACTAGCATTTTATGACCTGACCGTAAACCGTTACGATCTGATTTTCCATATTGAAAAAGCTTATTGAGAAAAAAAAATAAATAGGGTCGCGTATTGTTACGTATCGCCCGCAATATGAGGTTTTCCGCATTATTATATATACGTAATATAAATATAAATACATAAATATATGTATAAAAATAAAGGTTCCAAAGAGAATATCAGCAAGGATTAACTTTATAATATGATTATGACAAACTGCCGGTTGAATATTATTCCAAATCGAAATTTAATTACACAGTAAAACTTCCATATAACGGTCACCGAAGGGACCGGAAATAACGGTCTCTATTTAGAGGTGACCGTCCTTTAGAGGTGTCTTATAAAGGTATAACACTTAACGGGACCAAAAACAATGACCGTTACACGGAGATGACCGTCTTTTAGAGGTGACCGTTAATGGAAGTTTTACTGTACTTTAGTAGTTATGTAAAATTGAGTATACCTTGAAAAAAAAAGCTAGGATACACATAATTATTTAATTTATATTTGTATAAATCATTGCTAACGAAATATGATTCTGAGCGAAGTTCAGTTGTCATATTTTGAAATGCTGTAATTTTAGATTCTGAGTGAAGTGAACATGGTTTACAAAGATGTTTATTATTATTATTTTTTTATCTGTACTACTTTTCTACCAGAAATGTTACTCCGATTTTTAAGTGTAGTACCTTTTCTGAAATGAAATCGGACTAGAGAGGTACTTTAAAGAGGTCATATTTTGATTTACCTCAGGAGTATTCCCAATAAATAGGAAAAACAAGGGAAAACCGTAGGAAAAACGGAAATTTGGTACAATATTAAATAAATATTATGCCTATGCAATTATTTTACCATAATAGGACACATTATATATTGTTGGCAATGCAACACTATCAACTGAACTCCGCTCAGAACCGTTTTATCGTTAGGAATGGTTTTATTAATTTTACTTTAAAAGAATTCTACATTTCAGTCTATTTTTTTTTTCAAATACTAATTGTACATAATTGTATTATGATGACTATCGTATAAATTGTGAAGCATTTCTGATCGGCCAAAACAATTTTACCCATAAAGAACTAAATAAATAATACAAATAAAAATATACAATTTGTACATAATCAGTAGCATTTATTACTTGATATTGACTGTTTTGACTAGTTGTTACATAAGATATTAGAAAAATCATTTTCTACTTTAAAAAAGATAAAAATATATTTAAGAATCACAATGAGTCAGATTAACAGATTATACATTTTCCCGTTTTTCCCAATTATTATAAAACCATTTGGAAAATGACTTTCTTAAAGTATCACCCAGCTAAAATTTACTTTCAGAAAAGGTACTACAGTTGTAAATCTGAGTAAGATATCTGGTAGAAAAGTTATTTAAAAATAATAAAAAAAAAATAATAAAAAAAAAATAATAAAAAAAAAACATTGTAAACCAATAAATTCTTCGCTACGTTACCAATCTAAAAGAATCAAGACTACTTAATTATCACCATTTTCATTTTTTAATAAATTATTATAGTTAATAATATTTTACTGGAATAATTTCACCGTAATCAGATAAAAACCATAAGTAAAAAAAAAAAATGAATATTAAGATATATCTTATAATATAATTACTGTTATCAAACCATTATTTAAAGCAATTTTTTTGTTATTTCTCTTAATATTATATAACAGCAGATTCTTGTGTATGTTTACTCGAATCTATTAAATTATCTTATTTATTGTAGCTAGTTTCTTTCATAAGTTTGTAAGTTCAACGCTCGTGTACAAGCGTGTTTTCGGATTTCTGTATTGTACATATTTAAAAATAATTTTTATTACTATTGAAAAATAATTTTATTTAGACCCACCCCCAAAAAATTCTGGATATGCCCTTGTTTGGTTTTAATGATTTATCGTTGCTTTTAGTACATACATTGTATTAACTTCTCATATTCCTGCAGCAACGGTGGTCTACCCATAGTGTAAAGTATGTCCGAGGTGTTTTTTTAATAATATATCACGTGATAATAAAATTGTGTCGATTCAGGTATACTATTTTATTGACGACCAGCAAGCGTTTACTACCGTGATATCATAATATACGATAAAATCCCGTAACGGTTTAAATACGATATATATAGTATATTGTATAAAGGTCGTTTAATCTACTGCTCGTAAAACTAGATGAGCGCCGACCGGAGCCCAGTAATCGCGATTTACGGCATTTAATCGAAATCCAAAAGGACAATGGCGGTGGTCCTCCTAGCGCACTGTCAGGGTCGACGCCAATAACAGTAACAATAAACGCCACTGCCACCCTACGCGCGCGTCATGGTACGTTTGTTTTAATTGTTTTGGCCGCAACGGAATTAAATACACGGCAAAGGCGTTACTACGTTTCCCTCTGCTATTGGACACATGATGATAATATTATTATTATTATACGGATGTCGGAATTCACATTATTTTATATTATTATATATTATATGAAAATAAATGTTGCAAAGAGAATTTTTCCAAAAAAAAAACCCCTTAAATTCGATTTAAACGTTAGAGAACTATTTTTGTTCCTTTTATTATTACCTAGTTCGAAGCTGGTTATCATTTGACGACAGAGGGGTATTTCACCTCCACCCACCCTCCTAAATACGTATTTGCCTATTGCTCCGCTAATCTAATATTATAAAATCAATAAATTATATACTCAATAAATTTTGTTTTAGGCGTTTTCAAAAAAAAAAAAAAAGTATTTATTATAGAAATTTAACTTCCACAAAGGGTGTAATGTATAAATACTAAATTATATACAAATAAGATTTGAGAACATATACATTTTTAAGAACATTTATATTTATAACTCATTTTTACCACTATATAAAAATGATTGAAATCGTTAGTTTTGTACTATAATGTTATATATTCATCAAAATCATTCGTTTAATGTTTTTTTTTTAATTAGCCAATGAATGTATATTCATATTGAGTGTACATTCTGAAAAAAGTTTTCGCTTTCAACACTATTTTTCTCAATTTTTTTCGATCCTGGGCTGCTTAAAAAAATTAAGCACTAAGCAAAATTTAAAAATAAAATCCTTTTGAACCATATCCTATACCGCCTTTCACGGGCTTCCTTACCGGGAGCTCTTTTTTCCTGGTTTCCAGTTCGTAAAAGGTTTAATGGTGTTTTCATAGTTATTTCTACTTATTACGGGTTAGAGCCATATTGCAACCTATGATCCTTCATGAAACTTGTGATCGTGGTCATTCTTGCTTCCTCCGATAATATTCCTTGTTGAATCTTCTTCTCCAATTTTCAGATAATTATCTTCCATCAAATTATAATATTTTCCATTAAGTGAAAATTATTATTTAAGAATAATTTTCGCGTATAAATATATTAAGAAAAGTTTATTCGTATTTTGTTCTTATTTCGTATTGTTTATACCTTATTGTTAACCTAACATTTACAAATATTGAACATATATAATATAATATTAAGTTTATACCTTGTAAAATATTATGTTAAGTAGTCTTTGAAAAATTTCTTCGGAGATTAGATACTCTTGTAAAATATTATTATGTTCACGATAACTACGGTATATATTTGGAAAATAGGAGTATCGTATTTTTTCAAAATACCGTTTTATTATTTCTGTTTTATCCCCGTGTATACGAACAACAATAGTATGTATAATAATAATATATTTGTACGACTACATCACCGGAGGAGTTACGTGGACCGGAACCGCAGAACCGAAATCTTTTTTAAGCGGCGTTCGCCTTTGTGGAAATAAAGAACCAACTCGTTTTTTCCCTTTTATTTTTTGGCCCTCGCTCTATCGGTATTATTCGCGCGCGGTATCGGTGCAATATTGAATTTTTATTGCCGGAATCCATTAGCGATCCCTATTCATTCGTTGTTTTTTTTTCACGAAATACGCGTAATATATACTAACCCTGCTGCAAGACGTATAGAGCACAGTCGTAATTCTTTATATAAAGCAAATTGTACGATATGCTAAACGATGATCGTTCGAGGGGCTGGTTCTGATTTTATTTTTGCTAAAAAAAAAAAAAAAAACAAAGTAAACTTATGAAGCGTAAAAAATATATATGTAAAGTACGTATATATTATTATGTTTTTCGGGTGAATACGAATTTATTTTATGTAAAATACTCGGTTATCTATATGTATATGCAAATATGAATATTGATATTCAACATTTGTATGTACAATGTACACGACCGAAACAGTTGGATTTATTTTTAACTTAAATTAATATAATTGTAATAATTAGTTTGACGAGCTTTAGTTATAAAATATGAATACATGAATATCGTGCAGGTTATTTAAAATTATTTAAATACAGCTTACGTAGGGACCTACGCAAGATTTATTTTACTTAAAAACATGTTTTATAGGAAAAACTCGCACGCCTCGATAGATTTTGATCATTTAGGTATATACTTATAGTATACTTATTATGGACTTATAAGACTAATAAGGGCGCGTTGGACATGGATTTAAAAAAATTATATATTTAAACGCTATAATATTGGTTTGAAGTTTTTAAATATGACTAAGCTTCACTATTTGTTGTGGTTTTAGTTACAAGCCCGATGCGCTATGTTGAAATTGTCTCTTTAAATAAGAAAAATATGTTTTTAAAATCATTCTAAAGGGCATGAGGGATTTTCCTGTAAAGCATGTTTGGAGTGAAAATTTAATTTATAAAATTATCATTGCGAAGTTATTTAAGTAAAACTGATTAAACTATTTATTGTTAAGAATTTTTGTCTTGCTTTTTTATTCATTATAAATGTTAAAAGTTTGTAAAAACCGTACGCTAGATCTTTGAAGAATTATAATATTCTATTAATAATAAATAGATATTAGGTTTTAAACGTCGATAATATGATATAAAAACGATAATATTGTGCACATCACACATTCAATATGTTGAGTGCTCGACATGGCCGTGAAACGTAAGTACCTATACGATAACATATTTCTCGTATATTATTGTTATAACTGAATAAGTATAATACACTTACATCAAAAGGTTTTTCCGTATATTTTGGTTCCAATATTTATGTACAGTGTATATAATATAATACCATTATATCGATCAGGATTTTCTATTACCGTCGTTAGGTCCGTCTTACCATTGCATATCAAAGGAAATACGGCGCAGCACAAACGATCGTATTACGGGGTTTAAGAAGATTTAACGGAGTCGTTATTGCATAAATAAGTTTTACAGTGGCGACGCTGTCCCGCGAATTGCCATAACAATACCGAATTACTCGGTTTCTTTTCCGGGACGTTTGATACGATACGAGCGGGGCCGAGGCAATTCAATGGACCGGGGGAGAATGGGGCGGGAAAGGGACACTTAAAAAACATAAAAAAAAAAAAAAATCCTTAAGCCGGAGTTATATTAGGCAAATCCGAGTTCGTTTGGGCGGCCGGAGTAGAACACGGGTTTTACATTATTTTCGTGTTTTTTTATTTTATTTTATGTTTTATTATTATTATTTATTCGCGTCTGTGCTACACAGCCCGGTGTATTATACGGCTCGCTCGAGGTATTTAGGTATCCTCTTATTTTATGGCCACCGCGGCTTATGTTCCCCGCGAAAAGTTATCCGTTTTGATTAAATTTTATCGTCCGCACAAGTCGTTTTGACCGATCCGAACGATAAAAACAACAACAGCAGCAAATCCGCTCGTTAATATTATTATACGCTCGCGTGTATATATATGCACGTAGATGTGCGCGATATATTATAATATTATAACGTAAACTTCGGTGGTATACGCACTCGAGTCCCTCAAGCGACCTTTGCAGCTTCTCGCGTAATGTCGTCGCTAGGGGATCTCTTCGGCATTGCAAATTGTGCAGGCCATGGTTTTTGTTTTTTTTCGACCCGTAGAAATTCAATTAGAAAAAATAAAAAATGCGCGCAGTACGGGGGGTGCATTCGATGGAGTGCATTCGCGCTCGCTTCACGTCATATAATTCGATTGCATAATATGCACGTCTGTGATCGCCTAGTGCAACGCGGCCCTCTCCGCTTCTCCCCACTACCAGCGGAGAACTGCTGTTTTAATACGATTATTCGGATTGCGGATACTGCAGTGCACATAATATTATAGACAAACTCGAATTATATTATAGTCGGCGGATTCGCTGCAGTTTGTCCGATCAATAACCGCCGGTGACGCGCGTTCCAGTTGTTACAGTGATCTCGCTGTATAATAATAATAACAATGATATAGCGCACAGGCTGCGGCCCCGGTGAAATTATTTCGAAAATCGAAAACGATTGAAATTTGCATAAGAAATGCTCGTGTATATTTTCACGGACGCGGGTCGTTTCGATTTGTCGTATGCATTCCCGGAGCGGCGGTCGTTTGTACAAATTAGGACTGTTTGGCCGCGGAAAAGTTTACCGGAGAGAAAAAGGGCGATTGTTATCGAGCCAGCACCGTATTCCGGATACCTTACAATAATAATAATAATAATATTATGTGAAGGAAACTCACAAATAGCTTCGGTATGTATAATACTGAGATTGGGAAAACAATTTATACCCCGTCGTCCGGAACAAACTTGCAAATGTGCTGTGCCCGTGCGTCTTTGAATCGAAACGAAAACGCATTGTTTTTTATTATTTTTGTGTCTTTAAGTATTCATGATGATATTCCTCCTTTTCCTCCTATTATAATATAATGTATGTATATATTAAGTACTCGTATAATCGACTTTTGTTATTTTGATTTTTTGCTTCGAATATTTTTGTAATACAAACTTTGTGAAATAAAAATATTAACGCAACGCCAACATAATTAAAATTCAAAATCTAAAAAAAAAAAATACAAATTAAATAATATGGCATACGTGTTTAAACATAAGTATGTATTACTTAAACTTATGGATCGTTCGATTTTTAATATTCTTGAGTAACATATTTTTAATTCGTGGAGTTGAAATGTTTTACAAACTTTTATTACTCGTGATAAATTATACTTCCTATATAACCTTACTGTAATAGACGCACATATTTTGTAAGCATACAGGTGTACCAAATCAAATGGCCTACCTACTATACGGGATGGTACTTATGTGAATAAATATTTTTTAGTGTAAAACTTTTGGGTTACCGGCTGTATTTTTAAAATATGCATACAAAATAAAAATAAACCACATAATAATTTTCTTCAGAATTCTCCTACAAATAAGGATTACTCGATATTTCCAAAAGTGATAGTTTTCATCACATTTTTTGATTCATCATCCAAATCATTGTAATTTAGTATGAAAAATATGGTTAATTTGATAGTAAAATATCGTTAAAGAAATTAATGGATTTTGAAAGATACATTTTAAGAAAGATTTTTGGACCAGTAATAGACGAAGAAACGGGGGAGTGGATAGCAAGGAAAAATAATGAATTGTAAAGAATTTTTCGAAAGATAGAGTATTAAAGATACAAGCACAAGCTTAGATTGTGATAGGGCGTGCTACAATTGAATGGAGCATCGGATTGGAGCGGTTGATAGAGAAGGTTGGAGCAGTGGCACCGAACTCAAGGTACAGATTGGGGGATCACCTGACCAAATTGTTTGAAGATGGGTGGTTGGTGCTAGTGGTGAGAAATATATAAGTATGAGTAGTATTTGTTAAAAGTATATCTATAAAAAAATAGTACTATGATTTATTTAATATAATTTATATATTATATGTTACATAACATAATAATCGGGCTTGTTTGTCCGAGTATTTTCAAGCTACTTCGGTGCTACTGAGTTGGGGAATTGGATGTGTGACGGGACTGTCTTAATGTCCGAAGAAGAAGAAAAAGAAAATACCATGTGACTATACTTAAATCGAATGCGTCTTTTTTTTTAAGAGAATTGTGCAGAGAATTCTATGGTATGGTTTATTTGTATTTATTATGGATATTTTATAAATAAACCCAATGATTTAAAAAAACAAAAAACCCAACAAATTGATTATGAGTTTTACATATAGACAAACATTTAGTAGAGTAGTGCGCTATTTGTTTCTGTTACATTCTGTATCATTCTGTATAATATCGTAAATAATCGTTAAAATTAAACAAGACACGCGAGTAAAAAATAATAAATATAATATGGAAAAAAAAATCTCCAAGTGATTTTTGAAGCAAAATATGTCCCTTAATTTATTCCGAGGAGTGCGAGAAAGCTCGATTCATTATTATATACGAAAACGTGACCCTTATATACAACAGTTTTATTTTAATAATCCGTTACACTTTTTTTACATTTCGATGTTTTACCCTCTATATTATATACTATATATACGCAAACGAATCTCTTAACGAGTAACTATTTGTTACTTATAATTAGCGAAAGTTTCCTTTTTATTAAATAAAAAACGAGTGCCGAGTAATATAATAATCATCCGGCCGTTTGTATCGACTGCAGAGATTTTTTTTCTCGTTGTTCACGAATTATACCGACCCGTGACATTCCAATTAATCGGCTACGGTAATTCTTGTACTAAAGTCATTTATTTTTTTCATTTTTTCCACCCTCATATCTCATTAATTTTCCCCGTTTATTTCGAAGATATTAACTCAATTCATCAAACCCGTTGGCCGTCTTCATCCCCATCATATAATATTTTGACTCATATTTTTCGCGTCACTCTGTTGTATTATATTTTGGAATTCATTTCTTTTTTTCACTTGCAGACATTAGTTATACT
This sequence comes from Cinara cedri, assembly GCA_902439185.1. NCBI lineage: Eukaryota > Metazoa > Arthropoda > Insecta > Hemiptera > Aphididae > Cinara > Cinara cedri. The sequence goes on from CABPRJ010001429.1 coordinate 2,009,759, forward strand.
CTTGTTGTATATGAACACTGCGTATCGATGAAAAGAAAACACATTTACAATAAATTATTAAATTACATTCGGTATTTTTTTGTTTTATTTTCAATTTTATATAGGTACCAATGTGTTCGTTTTTATATTTTGTCAATGGATTTATTATGCAATATTTTCGGTGTTGCAGTTTACGATAATTTCACAAATTCTGTTTTATTTTTTGAAATAACAATAAACTTTTCATTCAACAGACCACTTGTTACGAATGCGTTTTTTACTGTAAAAATGTAATAAGCGTTTTGGTTTATGCTCATTCGGTCTATGTTTTATGTACCTACCACATGTACACCATTATGATTATAATCTATTAATTAACGAACGTATTATTTTTTCCATTGCTGTGAAAAAGGATCGAGTAGTTTATGTCCTTTTAAGCAGTTTGTTGTTTTTGTTTTTTGTTATAACTTGATGCGTTTAAAATTTTAATCTGGTGGTATATATTATAATACATTAGCTCTGCACCGATTTTACGACTACAATCGTTCCGGTAAACACGATCTAAAAAATAAACTCTTTGAGGCTCGTAAAAACTGATTTTTGAGACCCAAGCAATGCGAAAGAGTCTTTTTAAACGTTTTTAAGAAAATCAGTTTAAGAGCGTACTTAACTTTCTAATATATCAGCCATCAGGACAATATAATAGAAATAAACGTTAATAAATTATATTTCGTAGGCGCATTCCTTTTTGACGGGAGTTCTTTATTTTTATTATATTCGGTAAAATAATCGGAAAAAAAAAACAAATAAACAATTTTAAAAACAGCGTATGCAAATTTATCGATTGTTGCAGGTTAGTTAGTCATGATTTTAATTGCTCATTACGCTATTTTTAATTTAATAATAAACCGTATATAGTATTAAATTATCCAATGCTAATCCGAAAATGTCAAACCAAGCAAATATCTGTATAATACGAGCACGAATGATGGTTAATTATTGCGGTTATCCCCAGGACTCGATTAGATTCATTAATTCTTTTTTCTACGTTTTGTAATTGCATTTACTACGTTATCGTCTGTTTATATATACCAGTGTATTTTAAAGGAAAAAAGTATCCAACTAGATATTTTATTGCTATGTTACATAATGCATGAACAAAAATATTTTTAAATATTTATTTTAGAAAGTGTAGCAAATCGGCTTCACATAAATTTTTTTTCATACTGTGACAACAATTTTTACCAGAAATCTTGCTCCGATATGTACGTGTGGCCCCATTTATGAAATAAAAAATTGTCTAAATGGTACTTTAAAGAGGTCATTTTTCGATTTTTCAAGCGGTTTTTGTAATATCTGATAAAAATCGGAATAAAACGTAAGAAAAACGGAATATTTACAAAAATAATGCTTTTATATTATTTTAAATTTTGTTATTTGTTATAATTCAGTTAAAAATATTTGTAAAGGCTTGAAGTTTGAATACAAAACCTATATTTGCCTTTTCTTTACATGGTTACATTTTAGCTATTTTTGAGCTACTTATAGACATTTTAATTTTGTGACTTTTGTACATAATTTTTATTTGGTAGGTATTCTGTGGTAAAATTGTTAGACTTAACAGAAATGCTTGAAAATTGGACTGGAAGTTCATTAGGGGTCGTCTTTTGTGGCAAATAAAAAAATTGATCTTAATGTAGTATTTTTTTTTATAAAGAAATTTTAATATCCAGTTTTGACGAGTATCAAATAAGTAAAAAATTGTGTGGACCAAATCTGGTTATTGGTCCATACGAATTGTTTCAATATATATTTATTATATTATGACAGCTATTATATTGTAGAAAAAGAAATAATATTAATCGAGCTCCGCTCAGAATCGCTTTTCGTTAGAATCTTTGCTTACAGATCTACATCAAATACCCTTCTTTATCCGACCTTCCCAACTTCTCATCTACAGCAGTGGTCCACTATTGTGCGAAATATGTCCGTCTTTTTTAATCATGACGTTTTTTTTAAACTAATAATTGATTTTCTATTACGATTTTAAAATTATAATTTATAACATTTAAAAGTGCAGTACAATGTATTTACGTACTTCAATATTTATAAAGTGGAAATTAGAAAGGTTATAATTGAAATGAATAAAAATGTAAAATAATACTAATTAATTTTTTAAATTAATACCGTTAATAGTATATTATTAATACATTTGCAATACCTATTTCTTTTGTTATCAAAAAAAAAAAAGTTAAATTTTTTAAATTGTATTAATTAGTTTAAAATAACACTAGTATAAGTACATCCTTTGAAAATAGGGTGTAGTGCTCTTAACGATGAGAAAACTGTAAATATTATACTCATACTTATTTATAAACCATTAGATAACTATTATTTTTCACTAGGTGTCCACTAGGTACCTAACAATATGTTCTACAGTTTGATTTGTATCAGTCTTAAATGATGTAACGACACGCAAGTCATTAGGGGTGAAATAATATTCCCACGATTTTATCCCTTGAGGCTATACTCTCGGTAACGCGCTAAAACTATATTTTTCGGATGTCAAAAAAACAGAGTGAAATTTATGTTTTATACCGTCCGACCACCTGTTCGCAGATAAACGTTAAGTATAATAATAATTATAATATAGATTCGAATTAGTGCGTGGGGGTTGAATTATTGCCCAGGGCTCTTTCCGGTGTGAACTATTAAGGATATAGGTAATAAATAAAATAACACCGTTTCCGTTTACTCTTATAAACTTCTATTTGGCACATTATTATATTATTAATTATTATTTACTGTTAAAAAAAATCGTATATTTAGATAGAATGCACATCGTTCAATATATGTTATGAACTTGTAAGCGTGGACACTTATGGGGTACTTTCCTCCTGAACAAATAATATAAATTAAAAATTTTAATTCAAATCTTCATTTACCATACATTTTGAGAATTTTTTTTACTAGGCCTACTAGGCCTACATCCCCCGTGAAATTCTGACATTTTATCTATGGGCACCCATAGATATATAGGTACTAGTTTAATTAATGTTTAACCAAAAAATTAACATATTCTTGGAAAATTGAATTAATCATTTAAAAATAATTAAGGTTAGGCTGAAAATAAATATTTCGGACAAATATGGATTTGCGTTAGAAAGCTTAGATAATATAATAATTGAGTGACCGATAGAATAATGCATTCTGATAGGTTGACCTGCAGTATTTATGAATCACCATTTTCTATATTATAATACCTTTTATCATGAACATTTCAAAGTTTTTCGGCTGAATATAAATTACGGCAAAACCAAAAAGGTACTAATTATGCTAACTGCGACAATTTATTATAAAAATTATTTTACAATCATAATGTTAGTATGTAATACTTATTACATGTATTATAATACTTATAGTAAATTAAATATGTTCGTATGCAAATATAAAAATATAAATACTTATATTATACTTATATTTTAAGTACGGTTGGTTCTCAGTTTTCATGAATAATGATAATTTTAAATAATGTAATGTTTTTATAAATAATATATTTTAGCTCAATATATTTTAATATTATTAGGATAATATATTATATTATTATAACATAATTAGGCATGTTTTGGCGATGCGGTTTTTGGTAAATAGTTTATTGTATTATTTACTGTTGTTTGCTATAGATACTTGGTTGTAATATCTATATGCATAGTTATATGTATGTTATGATGATATACTTAACATCATAACGTTTTATTTACTGTACATAATTTACCGATGGATAAACCAGTAAACGTAGTTTTTAATTATTTGTTGATCCCGGCAACCTGGTTGCCAAAAAGTGCATTTATTTGTCAAATAATTTTAGAGAATAATATCGCTAAAATAATTTGTTCGCTAAACTAGAAACTGGGTTGCTCAAAACTGCATCATTAAATCATGCATATTATGTTGCTTAGGTATCGTACAATAATTTTGTTACTGATTAGGAATACGCCTCTAATGTAAGCCGCATTGTCCGAATATACAAAATGGCGGTCCATTAAATAGTGATAAACTAAGCTGGCCTCTGGCCACTCTCTTACTATTATATATAGGTTCTCTACATATAGGTACTAACTAATTTTATTTGCTCGGCGTACTCGGCTGCAATTACTACGATAATTGATGCACTAAAAACGGAGAAACGCAATGGCGTGTTTAATAACGTTTCGAGTACCATACGTCTGCACTCAATAGTTGTTCTTTATTATGTATAGAAGTAAAGGCCGAAACCACTTGACCGTTTTTTTGAATATGTTTATCGGAATTTCTCTGTGGGCATATGTACGTATTGTAGTACAACGAAAATCCACGTTACAACACAATACAGGCAATTAATTTGAAAACAATCAGTGCAGTATGCGTGCGTGTATGTGATGCAAATATGCATTTGAATGCACGCTAAAAAACCATCGGGATAAACGCGCGTGTATATAATAATAATAAAAAAAAACTTTCGACCTTTTTTATGGTCGAAAAATCTTTAAATTAAATTTGTTTTACTCTGTATTCGTCATGTTTCCGCGTACAATTCCAGTCGATATAATTAAATCCGGACTACTGCACACACGGACACCAAATTGATTCAGACGTGTATTTTTTCATTTTATATTTTAAAAAATATCACGTCAGTTTACCATTCGGACTGGAATAACCTCGTTAATTCTGTTTTACACTGGGGTTCGGTTGTGTGTATGCTAATTAGCGCATTGCTCGTATTATTGTGATCGGAAACTCCCGGACAAAACCGTTTCACTCGCATCTGTACAAAAACGTGCCCCATAAACAGACGCGTAGACTGTAGAATACATCGGTATTGATTTAGTTTTCATTTCTATAGTTCACAATATTAAATAAATTAAACACAATACTAACAGATTATTAAAAATATTCATTGATAATATTATATATAGAGTAATAAAACATTTAACAAAAAAAATCAAAATGAATGCTGTGTGAATAACAAAGTGTTGTATAGTTTTTTGATAATATTGATTTCGAATATATTATTGTTATGATGAATACGATGTTTCTGGTAACATGTTTGATCTATGTATATTTAGCGCGTTCGGAAGGTAATTAGATGGAAGTACTTTATTTTATGTTTACATTTTTCGTTAACCTATAACATGTTGGTTATACTGTTTAAATTATAATATTTATTAAGTAATTTATTTATATTATTTAATTGTATACATTTTAATCCCTTGATTTATATTTTTAAAATAATGCACATAAATTTGATTGATTTTTATTAAAAGTTCCATTAGAAGTATCTCGTACTATTTTTGTTTTATAGGTTTTATGAAATATAATCCATTTTTTTCTAATTTATTTATCCACAAAACAATATATTATATATAGGAAATGAAATAGTGTAATTGCTTAAGTTAATGTGGTTTTCCGAGGGCTTGGAATGACATTCTAACAATGCGACCAGAGAACAAATCGCGATTTTGGTATATTTTTTTCCTTGGTAATTGATATGTTGAAAATCTACGCTACACAATAATAATATAAACCGATTTGTCATATTTTTATCGTGCACGAAAAATGAAAAGTCGCCTCCATTTTCAGTCCAAGATCAAAACTTATAGATACAAAATATAACGACGGTAATAACACACAATCATATATATTATATACCTATATATATATATATCACAGCAGTATTATAAAGTATTTTCTCTGGTATTTTCTGTGTACAAATCGCTCTCTCAAATTATTTTTGCGGTTCTCGGTCGATTAGACACATTTTGGTTTACGCTGCTTAAAGAACAAGTGCTACGAGGACGAGGACGAGGACTGGGAGAGTGGTAGAAAAAAAAAATAAAAGAAGAAAAACGAATATTATGCCATCAAAAAATACGAGGGTCTCCTTCCGTAATGACTGACATTCATCAACCGGTGCTGTTGATCATTATACGCGTAGTATTTGTCCTTTTTGTGTTCGCGGAGGTGGAAAGTGTCTGCCCGGGAAAACAATTTTCTTCGAACATTTTTCTCGTAGAATACCCGGAAACATTTCTGCCGAAGTATGTCCAATCAATCCCTCGCGGGCCAGAGGGAGTATAATGTCGGACTTCCTGCGTCGAGAGGCTTTTAACTCGGAATCGCCTAATGGCATTTGTCAAACATAATAACCGCACACACGAGAAAAATAGCGCACAAACGAAAAACTCTTATTTGTCGAGTTTATTTTAGAGAAACTCTGCAATAAGTATAAACAATAAAAAATTGCACTGTGGTCGGAGACAATTCGTTATTTTTTTCTACTGATATAAATAATAATAATAATAAAAAAAATATTTATACATTCAAAGTTATTTTATAATAATTCAGCATATTAATATTTATTTATTTTTTTTAAGTTCGCAAAAATGTTGAAAATTGGTATTATTATTCATATTTGCATGCATTTAATACAATATTAAAACACATAGTTTACTCATATATTAACAATAATTAGAAATAATTCAATTTCAATTGTGCCAAATAGGTATCTAGTATAATTTACTGTTGGGAAGTATATTGAATACCTTCGTGAATAAAAATTTGAGCACACAAAATAGGTATTATACGTATATGTTAAATATTTTATTTAACTATTAATAATAAATGGACTATCTAAGTGAGATTTTTCCAAAGGTATAGTTCATCTTATGCTGAGTTACGATAATTTTTGACTCAAAAGAATATAGGTTTAGTGTTGAATATCATTTTTTTATTTTCATTTATGCAGTATTAAAAAAAAAAAAACAACATACAAGAGGACAATAAATGAAAAGGGTCATATCTTGTGTTCAAATTTACGTAAGTAAAACGAGATAAAGGGGAATAATGTAAAGTAAAACAGGGTTAGGGAAAATGTATATAAACTTCATAAATCACATGACTGACATCGCCTTGAGCCGGGTATAATGATTGTTTAAACAAAATACCGATAATGGAACAATGTATACAGAAAGTTTGGTTTAAACTACGTGATGTTTTTTTTTTTTAAAGCACAAGAGAATATTTAAAAAAATAATATATTTATAGAAATTTTAATAAAAAAAAATCCAACAGTTTAAAATACGTAGACAAAAAATATTTATGCGTGTATATTTTTAACGTTTGAATATAATAGTTATTCACTATAGGCTCAATATAATTATAATAGATTGACTTTTTTACTGAATTTATATACACATTTATATAATACTTCTTAATAATAATTGTGATAATAATTGATAATATTCTGTTTGAATTTCTTAATATAATTTCAAATTTAACCAACGCTATCCATATCAGTATTCAGTATTTCAATTATTAAAAAATATATAGAATTGTGAAAAGAATAAACTGCTATATATATAACTGGTATATGTATCTCTCTCACACATGTTGATGTTCAATATATTGTCACTTATTCTACAACACGGTCTACAATTTTGATAAAATGAAAAAATTGTTGACATTAATAAAACAAGTGTTTTCGAAAATAATTTGTTTTATAATTTCTTATTGTTGAAATGTTAGATTCATAGCTGCATTGTTAATCAAACAAATTATAAAACCATTTATAGCAAAACCTTGTATAAACATAACGTATCTCAGCCAATAACATATGATATTAATTTAACTGTGAAGAAAATATTACTAAAATTACTAGTTCAAAATATATGAATTAAACAATATCAGTATTGAACTTAGTGAAATTAAATCATTTGAATTTTGAATAATTTATTTTGAGTAACCTGTAAAAATGTAAAACTGAGAAACACCCTGTCGATATTTTATTGATGCGCGGTCTATATCTATTATAGTTTTATGATATTCGCTTTATGACAAATATAGGTTGATATTACGTTTCGGTATACTGTTAATTCTCTGCTACTCATTCCAAAATAAACTTAAAAGTGTAATATCTCGTAAATGGGTTGACGAAAATAAAAAATTATAACACCAACATGTATTTAAAGAAATACACCATCTATTATTTATGGGTTTTTAATATAGTTTCTCATTTGAAAAACCAAAGCTGGTATCGCCACAGGATACCCCTTAAATGTTGTGAAAAATCTAAGTATTCAAAAATATCGGCTTTAACTAAGAATTCCAAAATTCAGAATTTGAACACATACACAATTTAACCAAACAAATGGGGTGAGCATGCTTAGTGAACTATCCTGTATAAGTGCCCGTGGCTAAGTGCAAGAATTGCCAATGATAAAAAAAAAAATAAATTGAAAAATAAAAAAAACCTTAAAATTGAAATTTGAAAATCGAAAGTTGAATAAAAATACATTTATTTCCAAAAAATCTAACGTCAAGTCCATAATTATTGTTGTACATTTTTTTTTTCAAAATTTGCTCTCCTTGCGTCGAGCTGTAGATATATTATTATCATATAGGTTCCCCGGCGAATATTATTTTAACAACAAAGAAAACACGTGCACCTATACCTACTCAACCGAACGCACCATGTGAACCGTTTATTATAATAATATACTGTTTATCTACAACATTGCACATACAACAACAAAAACAACAACAACACTAACGGCGGCGGTGTAAAAAGGTTTCGAAATATGTGTAGTGAATGTGTTGCGTGCGCGTGTGTGGATGATACTCGAACTCGTGGTCCCTTTTAATCCGTTCGGACAGGGAGGGGGAGGGAGCGCACGTGTCTCGTTTTGTTTCGGTCCGACGACAAATCGTTCGTTCTAGAGAGAGAGAAAAAGAGTAGGAAAAAAAAAATAGAAAACGTATAAAACAAAATAAAAACACTGTGTAAAATGCAAATGTTTTCCTCCGAAACGGGAACAATGCCACGGGAAAGGGATGTTAAATGAACCGAGAGAGAGAACACGAGAGTCCGCCGTCGCCGCTGCCGACGTTCCAGAGAGGGATTCGGCGACGGGCCACAGGAAACGGAGTCCTCTCGCTCACCTTCGTCCATTAGGCCCATTGATTAGGGAGCGCACGCGGAAACATAGGGTCCGGCAAAACAGCAGCAGCAGCAGCAGCACGTGTGCCGGGCTAATGATCGGGTGCCGGTGGTCGTGTATATTGGGAATGTTTTCGCGTTTCCGGTTCTGCACTGCACATTATACATGTATATATATCGCGCGTTTGAAAATCCATCCGAGTATGTAGTGTACGTATTATACGTATGTATTATTTTATTACATTGCATACAATAAACGGTGTATTTTTTTTTAAACCGGAAATTCATTGTCCGTCCAATAACCGAATCCATATTTTAAAATTTCAAACAATTATACGTATATATACGTACACTGTTAAATTCTTGGCGCGCGCAAGAGAGTAATGGCTTCCGCCGATCGATATACGCGCTGTGCACGCGCTGAATAAAAATAATAATGATAATAATAATAATAAAAAAAAAAACCCCTTCGATTCAAACGGTAAACCGGTGGCTTGTAGTGGTTCCGACAAAATGATTTATAAAAAAAAAAAAAACCAAGAAGGGCTATGTAGCCAAAACGGGGTTTTCAAAAGATTTTATTATATTTTTTTTATTATTATTATCGTGTTCTGTCCGAATCGAATTCGGGCGCAATTAATAAATTGTACACGCGTAATAAAAATGGTTTTTTATGTTGCGGATGGCACTCGCACTTATACGCGTGGTATTGTTATTTTACAAAAAGTCAATATGTTTAAATTTGTAATACAATACTTTTGAAGTGAATCGTGCGCAATTTGACAATATTATTATTATGGGGTGTGTTTTTTTTTTTTTGATTTTCCTAACAATAGTTGTTGAATAAAATTATTAGTTTTACAACCTATTGAACATATTGACTGAAACAAGATCTGTATACATAATAAAATAATATTGTTATAGCTAATATTTTAAAATATCGAGTAATATACGTCAATAAAACTACATTTTGCGTTATAATATATGGCAAACCCGTCTGTATACAAATTAATGTATGGTCTGCACGATGAATTTGTATGGTTGATGTTGCAACTATTACAGAAACAGCGTCCATACGACGGTACTGTGGAATGATAGTAGAAATAATATCGATAGAAACGTCTGTGAAAGTGCTACACGACATTAATTCAAAATAACAATACATGTTCGCATGTTGATAGTTACTATAACGGTCACAGTATTACGTTAATAACTATAGACTATCATGCATGCACGATAATGCAGTTAGTGTGATATTAGCTTTCAAGATTATTAGGTCCTGTCGTAGATGCGAATTTAAATGAGTAGTTATCATCGTGTGAACTTAGTGTGATATTTACATTTAAAAATTAAATAAAATTACATGTACACTTACATAATTAGGTACCCATATAAAAATAAGTCAATGTACTTTTCGAATTTTATTAAATTCGAAAACGATTTTCATACTATATAATAATAGTTGCATGCACTGCACCACTGTAACGTGTAATTGTCAATGGGGTAAAAATATCTTTAGGGTGGTTCTGTAATATATACGATAATAAGTCGTTTAATTCTAGTTAGTTTATGGTTTGTAGGTTCGTCAGACCCGATATTAATAACGTACACCAAGCACATAACAACGAGGAGGAGAAAAAAAAAAGGAATAATAGGGAGGAATGTTCTTGACTCTGGTGGGTTTTTACGATCGAAAATGCCAATGCACAGAGATCGTAAAAACCGTGCAAAGCGCGTCTGCAAACGGAAAAGACAAAACTTGTAGGTTTTGCGGGGGAGGTACAAAAACGTAATGAGGTGGATCGCCGCTACCACCGTCTGCTCCATCCCTTTCACCCAAGGGTTTTATCGTCGATTGTCGTAAAAGCCACCGGCAGCCCTTTTTCTTCTCTTTTTTTTTCTCAGACAATTGGCCCCCGTGTTTATCTGTGACAAGGCAGATCCGTAAATTATTCGGTATTATGGAGTTCACGTGGACCTAGAGTTATATAGTATACAGCCAAGCAGCGGTGTTTTCCCGATGCGAGGGGTGATGTTTAACTTTCACCAACACACAAAAACGACCTAACGGAATAATCTAGTTCACACTTAAATGTTTCTCGACCATCTGATAATAATATTATAATATTGTGATAGGTATACGTGAAGCGTGTCTGGAAAATATTCGTCCATTATAAACTACACATGGTGTAAAGTAATTATTTTATTAAATTAATTAATTTCGGCGCTTCATTTAATTCGATTTTAGCTAAACACTCGAGAAATAAAATATTCGAATATATCCAATAATAATTTCAAAAATGAATATTTAACGACTGCTTTTTTTTTTAAAATATTATTTTTTGTTTCGGACCGTATACAAATAAAAACACGCATAACAAAATAGATTTGAATCGACGCAACGGCGCGGCTCTCTCGACGATAAAGGCAAAAATTATTTTCGTTAGTCTTTTTAGTATAAAATGATAATTTTTTTAAAAATTTTTTCATAATTATATACGTACTGAACCCTAAAATTCTATAGATTGGTAATTTTTGATAAAGAATTAATAATACAAATTCAAAAAGAATAATTTCATTTTATTTTTTATTTTTTTTCTTGTTTCTACATATTCGACTATACGAAAATTTTAAAATTTTATATTATTATTGTATATAATTATTTGACTATGAATCGCATGTTATTTTATACTAAAATTACCTACGAAAATAATAATTGTCACCATATATCGCCGTAACTTTATCGCCGAACCGGTATCGTTTAACCAGTGTTTCTCAACCTTTTTAATGTCGCGATTTCGAAAATAAGTAAAAAATAAAGTCAGTTACTTCACGACCTTATAATAAAAACTAATATATTATTATTTATTGTATTTAATAAATTATATTATGTATAATAAACTATATTAATTACCTATAGTATAAACTAACTTTTTCATTTTTCCAACTATGGTTATGTATTCATTTTTATTTTTAATGCAAATAAAAGGTTTGATTATTATTCTGACCGATGCAACTCTTATCTAGGGTGTCGTGACTCCCGGGTTAAGAAGCGCTGGGCTAAATGACAGTGCCGAAAACGTCTATTGCCGTCATTAGACGTCCTAGACCCTTTTTAATGTTATACGGTTTTACACACCGCGGAATAGAAAGGGTTACTCGTATATGTCTACGGTCACAAAACCTATACGCAGAGAGTTAGGCGCTTGCGAGGCAATCAAATCCGTGATGTTTGCCTATAACCCGCCGCGGACGCGCACAACAAGTACACGCCCGGAATTAATTCTCTCGACCTCGACGTCCACCCCCGAAAACGGCGGTATAGAAGTATTATTATAGCGGTAGTCGATTCCGAAAACCGCCGTCATTAATGGTACTCCATCACGTTAATTTCGCCGGATTGATAGGGAATTATTGTACCGAGACAATGGGATACACTTTTATTTCCCCCTCGCGATCCACCGCCATCCCGGTGATTAATGGTCAAATGTTTTGACAAACCCCCTAGTGTGTGTGTGTGTGGTTCGGTTCTAATTGAAGGCTTGACTTAAGGGTTTATACGGGAGTGTTATAATAATAGTGAAACGCGCCAAAATGTTCCGGTACGTTTTATATCGCGAACATAATATCCCTAATCAGGTATTTATGGGAAAAAAATTGTTCGTTTTGTTTCGTCGTATTTTATTTCTAAAGAAATTATACTAGTAAAATTAAATGATAAAATTTCAAAATCACTTCAAAAGACATTAAGACTATTTGTCCCACTTATATCTTATCAGTAAATAATTCTCTTCCAAGTTGCAACAGTAATTGACAATTATTGTCAAGCTAACTTAGTCATCTGACACACATAACCTAAAATTTAAGAAATTGCTTATACCTACCCACTTATTTAAAGGCAGCCCTCAATGAAAACACCAGCGTCGAATTTATGAATTTTCTTACTGAAATAATAATTGTAAAATTCTCCACCAAAAATAGCATTATACTTAGTCCTAGAGTTTTTTTCTCTTTTCAGCTGTGCAGTATATTGAAAATATACATATTGTACATTGTTTAGATAGACGTATAATTGTTATATGCGTTAAATTATTTTTCTTTTAATTGATAATAACAATAAAAAAAAAATAAAAACCTATCGAAATTACATACGACCAACTACTGTTCGGTACTATAATAAAACACCCTTTAATCCCTCTGTATACTCATTTCCCGTTTATCGATCGTGTAAGATGAATTGCAAAAATCCGCGAACCCCGTTGAACACGTTGTTATTACTCGTATATTATTATAACACTCTATGGACGTCGTTATGACACGTCGTCTTGAAACCAATAAACATTGTCTGTATGACTTTAGTATTTTATTATTATAGGGCCGATCGCCACTTATCCCCTGGGGGTCTGGAGCATCGTCAATGAAATCAGTTAATAATAATCCACCGTGGCAGCGAGGTTGACGGGGAACTATATATAAATGACCAGTCATTGCCCAGATGTCGATTATATTATATAGTTTCGAAAGAGTCAGCAGACAGGTGACGCGCTACTTACTGCAGGCCAACAATCAACCGGTCGGATATATTATTTGTGTTTGTATATTTTTTTTTTGATTAATTGACCAACGGATTAAAAATAATGTTTAATCATTGAAATGAAAAATATACTGTGTATTAATGGTATTGGTGAGGTCAACCCTTATTTGTTCAATAATTCGAGCTGTATTGTACGTAATTTATGCATCGGGGTACGCATTATCATGATTACAATATATTTTACAACGCATTTCTTTTTAATTCATAAATAGTATGTATAGTCAACAAATTCATATAGAATGATAAGTTATTATATTATATCACGCATGTATAAATATTTCATAAAATAGGAATTAAAACATATTATAGGGAAATATAGTATTTATTTCCCATTAATTTGATAATCAATCAATTAATCCGAATATTATGTTAGAGTTTAATAAAATAATTTATCAATACGAAAAATCATTCAAGTTTGATGTTTTCATACGGAGTTTACTGATTCAGTTAGATTTGGCTAACATCTCCATCCGTTTCTAGAACCATCATTCTAACATCTCACCCATTTTTCACACAGGCACAACATACACTCTTTAAAATGTATTTTGTTTTTTCAGTCATTTTTCACCGTTTTATTTATTTTCTTCGACATCAGTATGTATTATTAGTTATTATTAGTTTGATTTTGTTACTAAACGCTCTTTTACCTTGGCTGTGACGAACCGGAACGATATTTGTTTAGATTTACAAATATTGCGTGTAAGGCCTGAGATAGGAGGCTGGGGCTGAGGTTGGGATTATTATTACGTTATTACTGTAAAACGTATTGTTCATTACCGTCTGTTGAAAAATAAAATAACGGCGAAAACGTTTTCGGAAGTCGGTAAATTTGGTATTCGGATTTAGAAAATTGTCAATCGCACACCCGCAGCTTGGTCCGCCAGTTTTCGCATAACCGATATACTATATAATAGTCGTCTATTTTCGTCGATTTGTTCTATCCGCGCGATTTCGCACATGCACCCGCACACGTGCATACAGATAAAAAAAAAAAAAAAAAAAACTAATAATAAATAACCGTCGACGATAAAAATATAATACATACGCGTTAGCCGAGAAGAAGCGACGGAGAAATAATATTATAACAATATAACGACCTGTTTAAAATGCATGCTCAAGTGTCTGGAATGGGTGAAGCCGCCGCCGTCCGAGCGCAAGGATGCGGGCGTTTGTCGCCGTCGCCGTAGTCGTTTAGGGGTTGACCGAGTAATAAAAAGTCATTGTTTCGCGCGTTTTCCGGGCGCGGAATTATCGCCCCCTCGTCATCGCCGCGAACGGGTTAAAATATATTTACGTAGACGTGCGCGAGTACGCGACGGAGCGGCAATGACGTCACCGAGCCCGCATGACCGGCCGGGCCTGTGTAGTAGACGAGCGTCGAGTGTAGGCGCGGTGGCGGCGGCGGAGTTAAAGGGTAGTCGGTCGGATATCCGAACTGGCGAAAGGGTTGCGCCGTATTCGGTATACATGGAAGGAAGAAAAAGATAAATAATAATAAAACGGTATAATATACGTATCCTCTCGACCGCGGAACGATTCCCCGCGATTTCTCCCGGGGCGGTTTTTTTTTTATTATTGTTTTAAATATATATAGTATTTTTACCGCGGTTTTATTATCCACGACGTTTTTGACAAAACAAAAAACAACACCCGTTCGGGCGTTATTTTAATTATAAAAAAACCTATGACGGGGGGAGGGGAGGAGAAAGGGTTTATTATTATCGTTGCTTCAACGGTGGACGTTTCGGTATGATAGTTATAATATAACGAAAATCAATATCCTCGGGGGAAAATGTATTCGAGTGTAAATGAGTTAACGGGCGGAAAAATCGCGCGTTATCGACCGGGTTGACGGTATAAGCGCTTCAGGTGGGGGGAGAGTGGATTAAAACAAAAGACAAACCAAAGGTTTAAAAAATGTATATGAACATAAAAATATGATTTGCAAATTTGATTTCGTTAAATCTATAATTTGTTAGTCATTATTACAACACAAATTATTTACAAATTAAACGTTTTAAAATTATCTAATTTCATTGATTTAAAAACATTTTTTTTTTTTAAATTTAAATTTTGAGATAAACCATCTATATAGAAAAAATGCATAATACAAATATTTGATATATTAATGGTATATTTAAGAGTCAGAAATAAGTTCATAGAACATAACACCCATTAGTGACAATTCGATTTGATTATTTATTTTAGGTTACGGGAGGTTACAACACCATGTTATTTTTAGCCTACGACGGGGATTTCCGTAAAGGGTTAGTATGTGTAATTTTTTTTATGAGTGGATTGTAGTGGAAAGCGAGATCGTTATAGAATCGGCTGTAGTAATATTTCGCTTCTTCAATTTTGGCTTTTAACGTTTACACAATGATTGGTGTATTTACCTCGTCTATTATACCACGTCAAGGTTTGGTCTAATAATATATTATTAAGGTCAACTGGTACATCATTAGGTCCGGGGCACTTGGTGCTTTTCGCATAGATTAATTTGGGGAAATGGTAAACACAAAAAAAAAAAAAAAAAAAAAAAAAAAAAAAAAAACAATTTTGAGAGTAACTGGGTTCGACGGACGGGTATTTTTTAAAAAATGTTCTTCCGGTGTCAGTTTGGTTTATTGTAGCGTTTGGCTGAGTTTTCCGCGTATCACGATCTTCAGCGAGCCGGCGCAAGTTTGTCGTCACATCTTTTTGCATTCGAGACAAGTACGAATTTCTCGGTCTTCCCGGTGCTTTAAATTACAACGCGATATCCTACCCTGCGGCGTAGAACGAGAGACGCGAATATTATGCGTACGGATGTAAAAAAAAAAAAACCTCGCCGAACACTTTCGCGACGGTTTCTCGTACGATTATTATCATAATTACTATACACAGGTACGGTGGCGGCGTTAAGTGATGACGTCGGTTAGACGCCGGTCTAATTATTATTATCGTTAATTGAATGCGCGCGCGATTCGTTTCTACCGGGAACGAAATGCCCGTCGTTTACGGCGGCACACAAGGGGAGACAATTAGATTCCGTCGCGATAAACGCGTCGGACGCTGCCGTCGCCGCCGCCGCCGCCGCCCGATGAGTATTGGGCCGACGCGTGTATACGCATCACACGTCTTGATTCCCGGGGCCCAATGTTATTAGATTAATGATTTCATAAAGAACGACGGGACGCGTACCTACCTATATTATATTACCTACGTAATATACTCGCGTGTTTATCGCGTACACGAAAAACCGTCGAGTCATTTCTCGGTTACGGACCGCGGTCATCACGATAATCAGTCTGCCGCGCGGATAGGACGCGACACGATATTATTGGTTATCTAAACGGCCAATCAGAACCTAATTGTAGTCCGTGTAGCCGAGACACATAAATTACCCCGGCGTGTATTATAGTCGTTGGCATGTCGAACTGTATGCACCCATATAATTATTTAAGTATATACGCGATAGTATATGCACTGCAGTCACCGCGCATCGATAAATGAGACCGAAGATGAATCAAACACGAAAACCACGTTAATACGGATTGTTTGGTGGCGTATATAAAATTGGACCAGATCGTTATCTAAAAAGTGAACGATTAATTATACCTGTACGGTAAACCGCGAGAAGAACAAATTATACGCGGTGGAATGCGTTTAATTTATCGTTCGACGTTATTATAGGATCGTGAAACTTGTGTTTAAAATTTAAATTTAAAAAGATTTCGAGACGGTCTGATTATAATATTATTATGTTCGAAGTAGTCACGAAAAATTAAATAACGATGTATTACGAGCAATATGAAATAATACGATTCTAAATGTAGCGTTTGAGTAACAAATTTAATTACCTATTAAAATAAATTAAACGACTATACGGCTATGACGCGCGCAACAATTCTTTAAACAAAAGGGAAACTGTTGAAGAGTGTAGACATTTGAGAACAAATACGAAGGTAAATCTGTGGCTCTAGCTGTTTATAACAACAAAGACGAAAAAGATACAATAATATAGCATGGTTTAGGCTTGGTGCTAGTGACTTAATTTTATTAAACGATAAAACTATGGGATGGCCTGGACATATAATAAGGAGAGGAAGGGATATGATGAAGTTAGAGGAGCGGTAGAATAGATGCCTCAGTGGAAGAGAACTGGCGGTAGATTCAGGAGAAGGTGGTTCTCGAAGAGAACCTGTAGAGAAATTTGAGAGTAGAAGATGCGGTGTAAGATAGGAATGGTCTATTGTCTAACTATCAGGAATAATATCGTAATAATATTAGAGTACACCTATACAATATGCGGGTTGTTTAATTTATCGAGTGTGATAAAAGTTTCAAAATTGCATTACGTAACTTTTGAATAATAAGTTTTACTTTCTATATTTGTCTATAACATCATTAACTTAACATCTGCACTCTGTATAATATTATAGGGTTATTACAAATACTAGACGTCAATGATCGGTATAGGGGAAAATCGCAAAAAAAAAAGATGGTTTTTAAAGCGTTTATAAAACGTTTCTTTTTTAGCTCGATTAATACCAATCGAGTGTTACAGTAAACCATCGTAATAAATACTAATAAAATATGTATTTTTTATTTCATTTTTTTTTAAATCGAATTATTTTCCTAATATCGAGTCGTAAATCGTCGTAGTTGTCACTGATGTATTATAGATGGGTACTTGTATCGTGTTATATATTACCGATTTTGTTCCCTAAAAACGAAAAACGAAAATACGCGCGTACGCATATTATAGAGTTAACCAGATTATTTTTGTGTGCACCGTGTAGTGTTTCCGAGGAGGACACGTGACTTCGCGCGTTTCACCCACGATATTATGTAAATTGCGTGTACTGTAATATTCGTAAATTCGTCGAGAGCTCGGCTCATCTACCGATGACAGCCGACCCTGCAGGTCTTTGTTGGTCCCAATTTATGACTCCTGCAGTATATATACGAGGCGGATGTAAAAAAAAAGAAAATATAAGAGCAGCTAGCTGATTTAGCGTCATTTGAATGCCAAGTCATGGAATTTTTGGTATGAAAAAAACATCCCTTAACACACACACACACACACACAAATAAAAATAAACATCTCGTTGTTGTTATTATTATATCGGGCTCCTTGTGTATAGCTTTCGGTCGTATAAAATATTCATGGGACATCGAATCTCGTGTGACTGACGAGATGAAAACGAATAACGAGAAGTGCATGCCACGTATATATAAACAAGCGAAAATACTCGGTGCGGCTAAAAGCTCTACAAAAGACGTTTTCCTTAAAAAAAAAAAAAATCATTTCGCGTTCTACCCTCTAACCGTCGTCGTCGTAGTGTTTTTTTTCGACAACGCTCCTCTATAAGTCGGTTTACAATATTCGCGATATGATGTCGTCGCCGCGCCGTGTCGTCGTATACTACTATGTATATTATATTATTTTCATAATAATATTTCACTCGATTTCTCTTAAAAGGTTCCTTTCCTTATAGTATATTTATCCGTTTTATATTATACGTATAGCTGCAGCTAGTGTTCATTTTTTTTTCTGGACAATAAATTTTACCCTCGTCCATATACTTCGGGTGGCGGCGTCGTTGTGCCGTTCGATTTATCGTAGTAAAACTTTTGCATAACGTTCGCGCGAGCGCCACGAGGAAAAACGTATTTCCAAAACGAAAGCTCTTAAGTTTCCGGTCCGGAAATGACCCGGAACTGCGATAAACAGCGTCAAATATAGCGGCGAAACAGTCCCGCTGGTTGCTATTTATATATAAGGTCTTCTTCCTATTTTCTTCCCACTCTTTACCTCTTGCGTTTCACATTATCACACTGCTGCGGAATCCAGTCCCATTTATAGTGCTACGGTGACCTTTCAAAAACGTATTTTGTTTGCTGATAAAAAAAAAAAATAATAACAATGATAATAGATTAGTGATACCCAAGAGTAAAATGACCTAGTCGAAACGACCGACGACTGATATCTTCCAAAGTATTTATTATATATGTAATATATACGCGGAAATAATTTTAAAATATCGGAATAAAGTATGAAGGTTTACGAAAATTTAAATATTCAACTTTGTCTTATCGTGCATGTTTTAAGCATAATCACAATGATAGTTACTATCGCGATAGTCGGTGTTGCAAATATCGTAGTAGTTACTATCAAAGAGACAGCTTCCATACGATGATGTACTCGTAGTACTGCAGTGATATAGTCTAGTGAGTTTCAATCGAAAAGTCTGTGAAAGTTCACATAGTAAACATTATTTTACTGTCATTGTATGAGTACTATCACAATCTTACAAATTTAGGATATAGTTACTAACAACTATCATGCATGCACGGAAGTGGTGGTGATTGTTGTTTTCATTATAGTTGAATAGTTTCTATCGCTCTGTTCACACGACTATATAGTTCGTACTCGATAGTTCAATTATTACGATAGTAACTGTCATGGCGCAGAACAGGATTTTGATTTATACATATTTGTTTTATACTCTCAAATACTAAACGTGTATTATAAAGATAATAAAAATTATTTTTTTGAATGCTATAATTTGAAAGGAAGGTTAGGAAAATATAAAAGTCATAAGAAAAAAAAAATGTTTAAATAAATGGTACACCCTTTACTTACTAATGCTAAATGATATGTATCTATAATATAAAAAAAAAAAAAAACGAAATATTTTATGTAAACAAAAATATATTTATTTTTATAAAAGAAGCTAATCTTTTAAGCTTCTCGAAAAATTATTCGATCTTTATAATATAAGTACTTATAACAATTCTAATGTGACATCATTAGTCCTATACTGAATACTGACAATGTAAAAGTAGATATTTTGTCTCTCATGTTTAATCAAAGTTGAATTCAATATTTATATATATAGACTTAAAGCTATTGGTTTTTTTTTTTTTTTTTTTTTTTTAAATACAAATTTGCATTCAATTTAAAAAACAATCGAGTGAAATAAAAATAACGTAAACCTACCGTATCGATTTATACGTATAATTTAATATTTAATAATATAGGTTTATGTGTGCGATACGTATTGCGGCGATAAATTTATCAGTATAAAATGTCGGGTACTAAAAAAAAAAAAGTATTGTTAAACCCGGTGAGTATATAGGTATATATAGTATGCAGTTTTGTCATTTGCGAAATCGCATAATATATTTCGTTCGTTTATTTACCGGTATTTTTTTTTTTTATATACAATATCGTATAAATACGCTTGCAAAACTCGAGGGGAAAATATCCGAAATTATTATTATTATTATCTCTTTCTCCGTGAGGCGGCGGCGGTGTATTTTTTTTTTTTACAACTACCTATACATATACTCGTACTATCGTCAAATGTTGGAAATTTTATTGCTCCATCCCCCAAACCGCGGCCGACCGCGTCTGATGATGAAAAAAAAAATACCATCGTTCCTTTATTATTATTATATTGTAATCGAAACACACCGAGATCGTATCAAATTTTATTTTAGAACGCAAAAAAACCATAATAATATTATTATGTTGTATATATTATAATATACGGTGTAGGTATATACGTATCCCTTAAAATTATACACTTTCCCGGGGCATCATTATTATTATATATTATAATATATATTTACAAAAATTTCTCGTTGCGACAATAATAAAAGAACCAAACAAATCTCCTCCCCCTAAAATAACACATATACACGTGTGCAGTAGAAAAAAACCGTAGTGGACTACTTTTTGATGCTCTGGGTGTAATACAGGGTGATTCACCTATCATTAATCAGCAATTTACTCGGCGTATTTTAAGTGAATTTTATTTTTGTTTTTTTTTGTTTACTTGCAATTATTATTGAATCGTTTAAGTTTTATTTCAAAATTAATTTTAATTATTACCCCTATTCCTTATACATTTACATAATGAACATTTACTTTTGATTTTTAAATTCGGATTATGAATTATAATAACAGTTTCAAATTTGGACCGGATAATTAGGGAAGGGTAATACATTATTTAATATTAAATGAAATAAAATAAAATAAATATTATCATATTTTTAAATGAAAAATAAATAATCTTCCTTTACTCCGGTTTAAATTTTAAACGGTTAAAACACTGTAAATTCGATATTAGTGTTATGTTTTTAACATTTTTAGAAAAATATCCTCTGTTTGAATCTGTATTGTTGTTTTAAATTCAAATTGTATTTTTATTTCAGTTATAAAGGGTAATAAGTTAAAGTTGTTTAAACGATTCAACAATGGTTAAAAAAAAAAACAAAAATAAAATTCACTTAAAACCCTCCGAGAAAATCTTTGGTTCGTGATAAGTGGATCACTCTGTATGCAATATGCAATATTAATATCCGGCTTATAAAAAAATATTTCCATGCAAATATCGTATACCGTAGATATATATATATATATATTATATATGTATAGTGACTGTCGTACAGTGTTATAAATTATACAAAGTGGTAAAAACTCGAGGAATCTCGCTCTTCGTTTTATAAAAAAAAATATATGTATATTATAACAAATCTTTTGATTTTTTTTTTTTAATATAAATGTGTAATAAATTTCAAATGCGAATCACGCGTTGCATTACATTATATTATTACAAAATATATGTCCCCTCCGGTTATAAGTCGAACCAGTCGACTGGCGAATAATAATAATTGTATTATTGCGATGGGAATTGTCGATAACGCTACCGTCGCCTTATTGGCTTTCAAAAAAATATACGATAAAGGAAAATATAAAAAAAAAAAATATAGAATTTTAATTGCGTTTATGGGTTATGTATATTGTATAAGTAGGCGCTATATTATATTGTAATCCACAGTATCTATATTATAATTTATTATTTACCCGTATGAAATTACACAGTAATCAATAATAGTGTTTTAATAAGTATTATTGTGATACACGGGTCGAACTTGAATTTTCATAAATTATTCTGATATGGTTTTTTTCGGGCTGTTCGAATTCGTACTCCAAACAGTTTTTCTCAGATTTTCCAACTTGTAAAATTGTATTTAAATATTAATACAAAATACAAAAATAACATAGTGAGCAGCAGAACTCCGTCACCAGTGACAAATTTTCCTTCATCAATTTCGTTTTTTTTTTTAAAAAAAACCATGAATAACCGAACATTATAATATTTAATATAGTATTGCAATTATTATACTGCCTACTTAAAAAAAAAAAAAAATGAAATTTGATCATACATAAATAGTAAGGGTGAAAGTTGTAAATTAATACTCCCAAAAATCTCATTCTTGGTACTAAAATTATTCATATTAAAATTTTATCCCCCTGTCTTCAATCAGTAGGTTTGTACAAAGCACCTTCCTCCCGAAACAGCATGGTAAAAATTATATCGAAATTCAAATTCAACCACGATTTTGTCACTTCAATCTGCCTATAAAAAAATTTAAATTCCTATGATAGAGTTCATTCGGACTACAGAAAGGTGCTAAAAGTAGCGGGAAAAAGATATAAATGTACAGGGGGTCCCACGAAGATATACCCATTGAAATATCTCCTGAGATAATAAAGATAATCAAATTCTATTTGTATTTATATTACTAGCATGGATAAGGGCTATAAATATTTATATTTAAATTCAATTTTTATTTTTTGATTAAAATAACTTTTTATTTTATTATTTTCGAAAAATTTGAAGACAGATATTTTATAGAGTTTATTCTTCTGGAAATTTTGAAGCAGGTATTACCTTTTTATTTTTGTTAAATTCGTGATTTTTAATAATTTTTTAAAGTTTCTATAACTATGCAGTTTCCTGTAATCGTATTCGTTAATTGATTGTACGCTTTTTTTCTTTAAGAATTAAACAAATTGTTCAAAATTACGAACTTAATGGAAATAAAAAGTTTAAACTTCCGAAAAATAAACTCTATAAAATTGCTATCTTTAAATTTTTCAAAGATAAAAAAATATGGTTATGGTTTAATTAAGTTTTTTACCATAACATAAAAAAATTAATTTAAATATGATTAAGTGTGAAATATAGAGATTTAAAATGTATAGCTCTTGTAAGTAATATAAAAAAAATAGAATTTGATTTGGACACTCTATGTATAAGGTTCAATGCTGTGCGTTAATATAGTCTCTATTTTTGGAAAAAATTTGACAACAATATTATTTTGTTTTAAATCGATACGTATATATTTTTATTATTTTTATTTAAAATTTCAATATCATAACATATATTATTATTAATTATTATTTTGTTTTTACTTTAACATATTATTGATAAGGTCGTATTTATATCAATAAGTATTATTATCAGTATTATCAATATTAAATTTGTTAGGATGTACATATTATGTTCACTTAATTTTTATTATGATAATGAAACTAATACGTAGGTATCGAACATTATTTTATTTAAAAGGTTTATGATCGAAATTGCATAATTTGAATATTTGTTTTCATTTTGATTGCAGTTCGAATCTATATAGAAGAGTTTGAGAATTCGTCTTTAAATTTGTTGAGCATAAGCGGAGTACTATTTAAACTTTTGTGCTCTGGGTCGACTATATTTGTATGTCTATTCCGACGTCCAAATAAAAAGTTAGATCCCCTTATCTTTTTTATAAATTTTTTAATAATTTTTTTTCTAACTTATGTTTAGTCTTTCTTTACTTATGATTGATTTTAATTTTTAGGTAGCTCTTAAATTTCTTGAGTGTAGGGAAAGGTCGTTCAACTGAACAATTTGTTGCTGGAGTACATTTTATAATTCCTAATACAATTTTAATATAATTTTCAACAAGATTATAGTGTTTTTTTATATGTATATTAATGCCGAGAATTATAAATGAGACAAATAAGCATTTTGTCCCAATTTTTGAATGAGATTTTTTCTTTGGTAGGTACAATAGGTACATTTTATAATATTATGACGTTATGATTAAGTGGAACCCGCGTAGTACGACTGGATATTGTTTAAAATGTACGTTTATGTTGTTTACGGCGTGTACCTACTTCATTAGTTAAAAAGCCCTCGGGGACCGGTCGTCGATCATTTTACTACTTCCCCCACGTCCGTCACAAGTTCGTATATATTATTACGATGCACTGCAGTAATCGTGTTATTGCAGTAATGGTTTTTCGCGAATATTATCTCAATTTCGCCGTTGTTATAAGGTCATCAGCAAACAATATGCAGCACGCAGTCCCTTTTCGGTAGTTTTCGGGTAAATCATTCTTCTCGTATCCCCCATTACCCATACCCCCTCCCGTAAACATGCATCCGACCCTGTCCGTAAACACAGGACACGGATTATTTTGTATATACATAGGAGGGGTGGATTTTGACCCCGTGAAATAATTTAATCCTTATTTTAATTCAAATCGTAACGGTCCGAAACTTCGTCGTATACCTATATGTTTATTATTAAATATAGGAAGTACCTACTACTCTCGAGCCCACATCCGATCCCGATGGCTTGTATCCTCTCCGTTATTGCTCTCTCCATGGAAATAATATCGTTACACGTTCTCCCGCGTAATAGTTCCGTTAATTCCGTTATTGACACTGACCGGAATCGCCTGGACACGAGATATAATAATATTAAATCACGAATATTTAGTTTTAAGTGGATCGACAAAATGTAAATATTATCCCCTTAAACATCATCATACTCGTTTTTGATGTGTACACGATGGATATATAGATGGATTGAAAAATATTATTATTACATTATCACTTAAACTTCGTTCAATTAGTTGACACTTGTTCTATAATTGTATTAATCAAACTAGTCAAACGTATTTCGTCGGAGTAGTTACGAAATCTATTAATTTTGACAAAAAAGTGGTAAAACGTCGATATTTTCATACATCATAGACTAACAATCGTTGTATCGAATAAAAAATAGATGTTTAAAAACAATCAATGTTTTTTGCCCATCTGTAGTTTGGATTAAACGAAGTACCAATCATTCGCTCAAACGTTATAAAATATCTTTTTTTTAATAAAAAAATTGATTTTTAGTCAAGTTTTTTGCGGGAGTTAGATATTCGTTGCATATCAATCGCGTTTAATAGCGTTGGGGGAAAAAAAAATCGTTTTATACGTATTATTGGACGAGACCGCATCATAATAAACACGGTGTCGGCGTATCAGTATCATCTGGTAGGAAAAAAATAAAGTAAAAACGCCGAGGGGCGATGCGCCGAAACCCATTAAAGATCGAACACCCGACACCTCATCGAGGTGCAGCTCCTTTTGCTAAAACGGAAATGCGATAATGTGCGACTCGCTGCAGGACGAAAGGAGCTCAAAGAAAGGCGTCATCGTATCGCGGACCGCGGAGATAGCGGAAGTAAGAGTAAAAAAAAAAAATAATAATAATAAAAAAAAATCTCGCCCGGGATGACGTTTTTAATTACACCCTTTGAAGCTATCAAAGAACTCGGTAATCGGTTAATTGAACCGCCGCGTTTTGCAGACACATTAATGTTTCATGAAATCTCCACGGCGCGATGATGACGATGACGACGAGGACTTACGAGCATTAATAAGGGAAATATTCCTTTCAAGTTGACGCGAGTTTTTGCCATCCCCACCACCACCCACTCGCTTTTTGTAATTTTCGCGCCGGGCGCCGCGGCACAGTGTACTGTAGTGTGTAACCGAATAGCTTTCGCGCCTCTTTTGTGCTCCGGCGTTAAATTCGATTTCTGCTTTAATCACAGTATACTCGGTTAACACGAATACACACACACACGTACACGAGCTTTCGACTCGAGCGAAAATTAACTGTCAACTATTATGCCGGGCTTTTATACCTATATATATTTTCTTCTTTTTTTCCCCCGATCGCGTTCCTGTGGGATGTCGTTTTTATATGTATTATTCATGACGGAAATCTCGCCGTGGCCGTCGACGCCATTCCCCCGTGACTATTTACTAATAACACGTTTCGAGAGTGTATCGAGTATAAGATTCAACGAATTAATTAAATCGTTGAGTGTTTTTTAATTATCGCGATACACTGTACGGTTCAAAGGACAATAGCGTAAACGTATGTATAATTATTCTTAACCAATTATTGTATGTACATGCAGAGAATATTAAATTATTACTCTTACATTATTATCAATCCTTAAAAAACACTACGTGCGTTTCTGTCGTTAAATTTAATTTTCATTAGTACCAATTTTCATTAATATTTTGGTAAAATATACGTATGGCAACGTTATCCGTCGTGATCAGTTTAATGTTATGTTCCTGCCTCATTCTGTATAGGTCTTCCTACGTGGTTTAGTCTTTTATGTCTTAGATTGAATTATAGCCAATCCATCACTCGTTTCGTATTCTCAACAGACTCCATTTTTCTGTCCGATACTCTACAATTCACTTTTTCATATTATGTATATTGAAACAATCGGTGTTATATCGGTTTTTTCACAAAAATAAAAATTTGACTAGGTACAACCAATTACTATAACATGTATAGTTTTGAATTAATTAAATAGCACTCTAAGATATGATATTTTAAACCCGTTGGAAAAATTGTAGCCTGATCTGATCACATGCTCGTAGCCAGATTTATAAACTTTGATTTCTATACGGTGGTTCATACTTGGATTTTGGATGTTTTACATTTGTTGGATTCTATAGAATGTAGCTTAAGCGTAGAGAGACATGTATATTGGCTGGTTGTACTCATTTGCCTTTTGTATCATTAATGAACTATTCTACCGAAATTCGTATTCCGATATTCATCTGTATCGTCTTCTCTAAAAGCAAATATTTTCATCTAATCGGTGCGTTGTAGAGGTCATTTTTGATTTTCTCTGTAGTTTTCTTAATAATTAAGAAAATATTCAACAAAAAGTCAAACGCAATGTTTAAAATTAGTTTGTTTTAACAAATAAGCGTGAAAACGTATTTTTTAATCGACCATCACACCGACGGACGGGATTTATTTCCCGCCGTAAACCAAAACCAATTCTCCAGCAGCAGCAGCAGCAGCAGCAGCAGCAGCTCGCGTAAATATATTTACAAATGACGCAATAAACTTTCCGGGTCCCACCCGCGCAACATACGCAAATACAGATAACGGTTTACTCGCGCCGTACTTATTATACTGCTGCCGATGCCGTTTTATTTTTATTATTATTATTATTATTTTTTTTTTTTCCCCATATTCTGATAGAGACGCGCAACAATATCGGCTATTTCCCCGGGTGGCAGTATTACGTTATTATTACACTGCACTCGCTCGTCGCGCAGTGTGTCTATACGTATATATGTATGCATTATAATACGTATACGGCCGCCACTACTACCCTTTACTTCCTGTTCGACATGTGCGTATACGCGCGTCGATCGGCCCCGGGTTGCATAACTAATTCCGTTTAATAGCGTATTATTCGTAATACTCTCGGCCGTAAACCGGGATGACAACGGCGGCGGCG
This sequence comes from Cinara cedri, assembly GCA_902439185.1. NCBI lineage: Eukaryota > Metazoa > Arthropoda > Insecta > Hemiptera > Aphididae > Cinara > Cinara cedri. The sequence goes on from CABPRJ010001429.1 coordinate 2,037,755, forward strand.
CTTCCGGGACGAGGGTTTTTTTTTTTTTTCTGGTAAAATATAAATCGACAGAGACGCCGTCGCCGTACCGCCGCGCGCCGCGTTCGGAGTGTACCGCGGTGCGTGCGAGAGGAGAGTAGATCACCTAAAAAAAAAAAAAAAAATATGTGTTTTTTTTCCGTGAATAATTTATTAACGCGGGCGCGAATCCGATTCGAACGTCTGTTCGGTTTTATTCGAATACATCATCACCTACACAAAACAACACCCTCGCGCTATACATAATATAATATTATTATTATACCCGAAAACATCCCGCTGGTATTTTATCGTAAGTACGCATGTATACAAACACACACATATATTACGCGTCGCAAACGATCGTCGCCTCTACGACTTACGATTACGCTCCATCGAGCAGCAAATGGCGAACCATCACCGTTCGTTGTCGTCGTCGGTGTCGTCGGTGTCTGCGGCGAATTGCGCGCCGAGACGCGGATGCAAATTCGACGGCGTACGGAAACATCGCTCGGCGTCGCCGCGGGGAATCGCCGCCGGGCTTCGCGCACACCGCGTTCTCGTGTTTTTTTTTTTATCAATAAAACAACAACACCCATTTGTTACTACCCGGCGTGTTGCAGCCGGGAGGGGCCGCCGCCGATTTCTGCGTTTTTCGAATTTCGCGAATAAAATCCATTTCGCGCGTTATTAATACGACGGCACGCAAACGGTGTTAATCCGAACGGCGGCGCGGCGTCTCGACGAACGTATTATAATATTATTATTCCGTTTACACGAATACGCATCGACGAGCGACTTGAACCACGGCAGAACGGGGACGTTTTAATGTTTGTGTCCCTTAATAATGCGGCCACCGTTAATTTAAACACCGGGCGCATAAACGATTCTCCATATCAACTATTGGTATTAGCGCCGCCGCCGCGGCGTTACCGATTTCGTTATTTTCAATTTTTATACACCACGTTGTTTTCCACCAGAAATATTGCTCCAATCGAAAAATCACGATAGATCGATTTTATTTCTTATTTTAACATAATAATTTTTAGTCATAAAAGACACGCGTCGTTTTTTGATGTCTAAAGTATTTTTCGTAATAATTAGGAAAAACCAAAAAAGACGAAAAACGAGCGGCACAATTTACAAAAATGATTCTTTTATTATTATACATTTTGTTTTAGAGAAAAAACGTAGGAAAAACGGAAAGCTACACGAAATGTATTATTTTCAAATCGTAAATACTACGGCCTTTAAAAACATTTATAATCGAACTTCGCTCCGAATCGTTTTTTTGAGCAATGTTTTATCATTGGTTAGAGATATAATGTATAAATCTACAACAGTGGTCGCATCCGTTCCCAGTCGGCTTCTTCATCAGCTTTTTTTTTTGCTTTGTTGTACAGGAAATATTCTTAACTTCGTTTTAATAATATTCAGTATTTTCAAAACCACTTTATGTAGTTTATCAATGACGGCTGTAAGGATGTGTGACGTTCGCTGGGGTATAATTGGGTAGATCCGATTGGGGAAAAATGGTTTATGTTTTACCTGTGCTTTAAGTTTATGCACAAAATGTATTTATAAACAAGTTACAGTTTATACATTTTATTGATGACATTTGATGGCATTGATAATATTTTATCTTGCCATGCATTTACTTTTCTAAAGTAAAAGATATTAATATTTATATGAATCTAATAGTATTTACGGGACATCCCTACCTTGTCCCAGTTATGGGACAAAACGGGGAAAATAATACTTATACATAATATTTTAACCTTCAACTCTATAAGACTTAACTGAATGTTTAAAATATGTTAATATATTTATAATCGAATCTTACAGAGCACATAATTCAAATTTAAATTGGGAATAGCTGGGAGACAGAGAGAGGAAGAAAGAGAGAAATCGAAACAATTTTAATATAAATCGATATTTAATTAACAAAATGTCAATTACCGCCTTCTCCAATGACGTAATCGTAAATGTTTAAATGGCGTTTAAAAGATGACTGACTTATTACATTCAGTTATTATAGGTCAGTTTATAAATCAGGTAAACGCCTCTGTTTGAACGCGTCCGGCTCTAAGTTTACACATTCATTAACGTTTCCAAATAGGAATATCTCGTTTTCTATTTGTATACCTTATGGTAATAGTTGGTGTAGTGAGTTCTAACACATTGATTTATTTAGGTGCTTGAAATCCCTTAAAGATGTATTTAGTTGATAAGATCGAATCGTTTCAAAGGCGAAATCCCTATAGACAATTTTGCGCTCGTGTGCAATCTCGAATGACGTCCAATGGAATGGAAATGTTATGTTAAATGTCGACGATAATATATGCATTAGGGTCGTTTAATCTGCTAAGTAGACGAATTATCTTGTTTTGAATGTTATACTACGGGGGACATTTGTCGATTTAAGTAATTACATTTTTCGTCCCTCGACCGCATCCGATTGAATGTCAAATATAGGTAATTCAAATAATATATACATTTTGAGATGAGAAATTTCCGAGATCATAAAATGTTATTGGAATTTGCAGATGTCGTGTAAAAGACGAAATCAATATTGTAGATTTTCAAAGATAATAATATTATATTCTTTTGTCATTAGAGAAAAAAATGACGGCATTTTTCGTGCGTATATTTACCACGCCGTGCGGTACACGGGGTTACGTGTTGGATCACGTCATTTGGAATATTTATGATGCCGCGGCACGGCGTCCGTCGGGTTTCTCGGGGGTCCGTGGCAAATTGGTTTATTGGACGATTATAATATTTAGGGCGGGAGGAGGCGAGCTGCGTGTGCAGGACCCCGTCAAGAAAAAGGCCGGTTTTTCCCCGGCACAAAGCGTCCGACACGCCTTTTGATTTATGATGCGAAAAACTTAACACTTAGTGCACGACCACGTACCGACGCGGACGGATGAATGATGAACGATTGGTCCACGACGGCGGAGGAGGCAACTATTTGTCATCTTTTCCTCGTGTTCTCGAGGTATATCTACCCCTTACCCCCTTCCCCTGGTTAGTTTTCGGGCACAATTTTCTCCGATACATCTGTCAATGTCCGACGCCGAAGACGTGACACACAGAAATCCCGGGGTCGTCTCGGTTTTCATCCGTATTACTTTCCGTTGTAAAACGTCACCACTATAAGCGAATATTGGAAACACGACGCGAGAAAACCGAACCGTAATTTTGTTATTCAATTTTTGTCGCGTATTACAACTTGTGCAGTCGAACGTAAATTTTAGAAAAAAAAAACAAAACATTCAAAAACCGAAACACTTACTCATAGCTTACCGAAATCGAATTTAGGCATTTAAAATGTTACCTATACCTACTTATGTGTAGAACTTTTTTTTTTTTTTTAAAACATACATCAATCCCAACAGGGCGTTTATCTATACGTCGTTGTCGGAAAAACTAAAGTTTCCTCGAAGACGTGATTATTTTCGACAAGCCGTTTTCCTAGGACCGTATATATATATATATAAATATACACATTACACACACACACGCACACACACCTAGTATGCTCATGTAGGTTTTCCGTACAGAAATCAATTACGCGAAAGAAGAACGTTGCGGACACGGCGGATTTAATCGAAACGCCGACGGAATTAAAAGCAAACAACTGCAGTCTTGTGTATACACGCGAAGGAGAAACCGGGCCACGTCTTGTGCAAACAAGTGGATGGAGGGTGTGTTGTCCGACGACGGGTATAGGTAATTGGTTCCTGTCCGGGTTTTGTTTGAGCGTCCCACGTCCCGTAAGTCACCCCGTGCGGCTGTGTCGTGGCGGGAAAAGAGACACAATATATTGCGGATACGTCCAATTTATCAGACAATTATCGAAAGCAAAAATAGATTTCAGTTTGTAAAAAACAATACAACAATATTACTATACTATTTACATACCTACATAATATATAAATTATAATTATACTATAGCTGTAGTGAAGTTATCCCCTATGTCCATCTTCAGAATCTGTGTCTATTAATATTTGATTAGATCTATCTACGTTTATTGAAAACATGTAAAATTATAAATTTACCAGTACTTAGTTTTAATTTCAATATTTTAAGAACATTGTTAAATGAAAAAAAAATAGCATTCATATTATAAAATTTAAAATGCATTAACTTAACTCATCTAAAAATGTATTAGTTTTCATTGTACGTGTTAGTTTAACTTTTTATAATTAATTTTCATAAACATTCAATTAATAAGTTGACAAGTCGAAGACAAACGATTGAGCCTGTTTATTCCCGATTTCGCATCTGCATTTTAAAAAAAAGAAAAAGGCTTTTCCGTGATTTATATAGTACCTAAAACTATGAAAGTCTAATTTTGTTTTTTTTATATTTAACTTTAACGAACCACTTAACAGTTAATTATTATATAGTGAGCGATTTTATTATTATTTTATTGTTCACTAGCTATAGCCATAATAAGACGAGTATGAATAGTGTGATAAATGATATTGTTGATTTGACCTTCGCCGTTTTATTTATAATTATAATATTGTATGTATACAATTTGGAGATGCAACGTGAAACAGCTTATAATATATGTTTTTTCGATTTGTAACGTAAATGAATAGAAATCGTCAAAAATACCGAATGCGCTAAAGCACGCATGCGTGTATGTATAGGTTTATATATATATATATATATTGTGCCTTATGCGAAAAATCGGAACCTTTAGGGGAGAAAGAGAAAGAGAGAGTGAGAGAAAGAGAGAGAGAGAAAGAAAAAAAGGGAAAAGAGAATTGAAAGCTTTTAACAGCAAACAGTGTGTCGAATCGAATCAACGCATTTTCCGGACTGTTGAACTTAAGGGAGCGGGCGGAGAGGAAATTCTTTTTGGTATTTTTTTCTTTTATTAACTTTCTGCGGAAAATCTGTTTTCTAAATTACGATGTCCTTATATTTAAGCGAGTGGTTCACATGGTCGAACTTGAAATATTTGTTTGAAAAAAGGTTCAGACTATGTACAAATATTAATATCGATAAATATCAAAAATAATATTTAGAACTTGGTAAAATTGTACAGCTATTTAAATCATGCACATTTTTTCAGTTAGGTACTAAATAGGTATTATTCGCGAAAATATTCGGAACATGGCTTTTTTTTTTTTTTTGGACATTAACATAGCTTGTTAATGATGATTCCATCATGTAGCATAACTCTTTAATGTATTTCCTTCACCACTTCCTCGTTTTAACAATATCGGGTGCCCGGTTCACCTATTTTCTGCTAGATTTTGTTCTCGAATGCTCACAAGTTTATCTCAGTCTGTTTGGTCACGGTTCAAAGAGATCTTTGATCTCAATATACATATAAACTAAATTATCTTATAAGTATCCTTTAAGCCTTAGTGTCTTTTTTCCTACAACAGCGATGGACTTCGCCCACAATGTGAAATATATGTCCGGGGATTTTTTATTTGTATTATTATTATTTCTTCATCGTTCAAAGAGTATTAGTTTTTTTTATTTTGGTCGCAGTCCCTAACGCCCTTATAGCTGTACAGTTTTTTGTGCATTTTAATAGTCTTATTATATTACACCTCTCTAATAATAACAACTTTCAACAACAAATTTCATGCAACACTTGTTACGACTCTTAGAGGGCTCCTCTCGGAGCGTGGAATTTCCGTGAGAAACGCGTCACACTTTTCTTTCGCGCAGTTGGTTTTTTTCTTTTCTTTTTTGCTTCAAAGACGATTTCCTTCAATATTCTGTTGCACAACGACGACGGTGACAACCGGATTACATAATTTTCAACGGAAACCTCCTCGACCCTTGGAAGATCGGATAAAAATAATATAACGAAAAAAAGGAATAATAATAATAATAAAAAAAACGACGAGACCGCCTTATCTTTTTACAGCCACCCTATCATTTCGTGTTCATCTCTCACCAGCACGCATCAACGATCACCTCTCTCTCTGTGTTATAATATAATACACTTTCGGCATATATAGCGCGTGTGATGCATTTTTCTTTCTTTTTTTCCGCTCCCCTCTCCGTGGATTCTTTTTTTCCACCTTGTATTTTATTTTATCGCGCCCGAAGAATTTTAAATTATAACGTTCTTTAAGTTCTTTGTCATTCAAAGCGTTTTCATTTGGTTAAAAAATAACGTTTACCGCCGTAGGTACGAGGAAAAAAAACCAAACAGTTTTTCCCACATATCGTCTGAATCGTCTGCTTTTTTTCTCTTTGTACATACTATTTTCTGAAATTCCCTCATCCGAATAAAATGCGTATATAGTATTTACATATAATTTTATACTCGGCGTTAAATGACAAAATAAATTTGACGTTGTGTAGTGTTCTTGGCACTCGAAAACACAAACTAATGCCAAAGAGCGTATCATTATTTATTCGGACTTTTGCGAATACTGCTACAATAATAAAAATATCGCTGTAATCTGTTACTATTAAGTCGTTTTATTGAAATGTTCTCATTGTAGCATATAGGGTGTCTTACTGTGTTTTCCTGATCTTAAAGTAACCGATTTTTAAAAATGTTTTATTGTTTCAATTGGATTTCGTGACAGGACTCAGGGGACATTATTGAAATGAAAATTATTTTTTTATTTTCATCTCTTAAACATTAGAAATAAATAACTTTTTACTTGTTATTTTTTCAACATTTTTAAAATAGCCACTTTGTAATAGATATGTATTATTCTAAATATTATATAATAAGAATAACCGAATTAGTATAACGTTAAAAAAAAGATATTAGCATCGGGAAAACACGGTGGGATTCCATGTGTGTATGGACGTCGATATTAGTAATTTGCACCAAATAATATTTCTCCTGAATTTATAAGGAAATATTTTTGAAAAATAAATAATTAATTTTTGTATTTAATACGCGAGGAATATATCTTTAGTCCCAGGGTAGAAGAGCTTAGTAGGACTTTGTCAAAATTGTGAAGCTTTGAATACAGTCAAATTAAATTTAAAAAAATTACTAAATGGCCTTATTTCTATGACCGTTTTAAATGGCCTAAGTTATATAATTTCACACTATGCCAAGCATGTTAAATAAAAAGTACTTCATAATAATGTCTAAATATATTTTAATTCTCAGTACAACATATGTTAGAATATAGTTACACCTTTATAGTTTACAGAAAAAGATTGGGAAAAAAATTGCATAAGACAAAATTTAAAAAAGATCAAAAATTGAATTATGCCATTTCCCCCCTGGAATCGAAAATATTATGTTCGGACGATTTAAATAATAATAATATATTTGATTTTTAAAATACGTAAAAGTCAATGCGTATTGTTAATCGTTTCTAAATAAATAACGGAATAAATATAGTATTAACTATCTAAGCTAATTTACTAAAAAATATTTTTTGAAAAATAACATATTTCGCCAGTGTAGAAATTATAGTAAATTAGTAAAACTTCCGTACTTCTGTAAACTATTATATTCTTATTTATTAATTTTTTTCTTAAAGGTTATTAGAAATATAAACGTATATTCGAATAGTTTAAAATGTATAGTAAACATTAATTTTGAGTTACGATTGCGGAAGCACATATTCGCATTAAAACGGTACTACTTCGAAATGTTATTTTTACAGCCACTTAAAGGTATAATGTATATATTGTGAAAATTGACATTTCCTACAGTCGTGGTATTTATTTTGTTATTTAAACTTATATTATACATTTTTTTTTGAAAACAGGACAAGTATATAAGCTATAGTTAGGGTTATCATACGTCCGGAATTCGTCCGGACAGTCCGGATTTCAAACACCTGTCCGGATTTTACAAAATTAAACAAAAACACGGCTATATTAATCCAAAAGTTATATCTGATGTCAAATATTCGTGATATATTTTTCCCGGGACGTCACCACAAGCGACGACCCATCAATATTGACATAAAATGAACGATTAACGTATTAGGTATTACTAAATACAGTCTTATTAATATTATTTCTATTCGTATGAACCCATACTTAGACCAAGCACAAACTGATGAAGTTAGGTAATAGTATTTTGTGAAGAAAATTATCAAATATTTTTATTATATTATAATATTTGTTTTTTATTTTACTATATATTACCCATTTATTATTTATGTAACTTTTTTTTTTTTGATATCATTTATTTTCAAACTGGTGTTTTGATTTGGTCTAAAAACATTATGGTAACCCTAGTATACTTACAAAAGTTGTATATGAATATTCGTCAACAATTAGGTATATTGTTTCATGGCGTTTCGAAAAGGTTATTTTAAACTGTACGATATGGTAGTAATAATAAAAATAGTAGTGCAAAATTGAAATAAAATTGATGAGACTTTTCCTACATCTCCGGTCTGGATTTTAAATCGATTCATGATAATGATTATAGTACGTTAACTATTATAAATATGTGCATTTTTGCTGTCACACAGACGCACGGCATAGTAAATTTGCTTTTATTTTTAACAATGGAGTGCATTGATTTATTAACAAACATAATGGTAAAAATATTATCTGTGTTTATACATTGTTTTTTTCCCGATATGCTAATTTTTTAGTAAAATAAAAACATTTTTAAATTGTGATATTCACACACTCGTATCTTGCCTAGAAATTAAAATAACCAAAAAAACCTCCGTACTATTACGGATTATTGTATGTGTAAGTTACATAATAGGTAAATTCACCCTTAGTATTAAACCATACAGTTCGAAATTGGTTTTGCTGAACGAAAATGTGCTATAACGTCTCAAAATAATGTTTTACACTGGATAGTAAAATTTTCTGTTACCGAGTTTTGGTTTGGCAAGAAACCGACGAAATTATGAATATTTGTAGACAAATTTTGCCTTATCGAATGCGAATTAAAAAAAAAAAAAAACTTTGGATGCCATTTTGAAAATCTAAAGTCGATAGGTATACACTCGGCACATATCCGGAGAATTTATAGAACCATCGTATACAGGGCATACGAGGTAACCGTTTGTAATGTCATAACGTTATGTTATTTTTGATTAATACTCGACGAGGTAAAGTTCCGTTCAGCGCGCGTAAAAAAAAAATAATACCTACATTAAAACATCGTCGTATAATAAATTACATTTACGCGTATTATAACATGGCCGATTTTGTGATAAAAAAAAAAAAAATAAAAAATGATAATAAATAGCTTTATCANAAAAAAAAAAAAAAAAAAAAAAAAAAAAAAAATGATAATAAATAGCTTTATCAACGCGGTATCGCTGTACGCGGTTTAATGGCTAAAGTTTGGTTGTACGATGTTATACACCGGCTATACCCGATACGTTGTCGTCGATATTGAACACCTATATTATATTATTACGGTGTATGTATATATATTGTAAAAAAAATAAGCGCATTATAATATTGTTGTTGTTGTTAATATTACAATATAATAATGGACGGGTAATAGCGAAACGAAAATTGACGCGCGTCGTTGGTGTACGTTTAATTTCCTGGAAAAAAACGCGTTTCGATAATGACAACATTGAACACACACACACACACACACTGTACTGTCACATCGCGTCACATATCGCACGGTCGGTGGTGTATCGTGATAACACGTGACACGCGCAGAGAACGATTTCGGGTGAAAAATGCGAGAGAAAAAAAAATGAAAAGAAAAATAAACGAACATCGTCGTCATCCCGTAATACTGTTTTTTATTTTTCAATTTTTCTCTTTTACCCTATCCACGGCCGTCTCCTCTATATACGTATGCACGACGCGCGAGTCTACCGCGCGGGAATCAATCATACACGCGTCAAACACATGTAAAACAGTTTTTTGACGGTATACCCGAGACATTCCTCCGAGGGCGTGCGTGTGTGTGTGTGTGTGCATGTGTGTGTGCGCGTAAGTACGCGCGTTTCGAAAAATAAAAAATACATTTAACCGAGAAAAACGAATTTTTATCGGCTGACGCTCTTCTCGTCCGTCCTTATTTTTATTCCCTTTAAATATAGAAGAAAAAAAAAAGATGATCGATTCGTCGTCGGTCCTCCGCGCGCGGCACCGGGCGGCGGAGGGCGTGAAAAAGTCACGGGTTTCTCCACATATTATTATACTCTCTAATGTCTTGTCCCGAGGTGAAATCACGTAAATATCTGCTGCCGAACCCTCTCCTCGTATCTCTACGGGCGGGACGCCCGCCCGTATATAATATGTAAAAATCCTGCGGAGGGTCGGATCGTTTTGGGTTTGTGTTTGTTGTTTCGGAGTGTGAAAGGACCGTGCATATATATATAAACACACACACAACAATATATTATGACGAATGTAGTTGAACGGAATAAAAATGCCTCGGCGTTATAATAAATCCGACGGCGTTTAAAAAACGGGTTGTACGCATTCTCTCTCCAGTTTTCCGGACGTTTTAACTCGATAACTGCACATAAATCAGCGTGTCTCGCAGTGCGCATTGCAAAGATGTCACGGGCGCAATCATACGGAAAGCCTTTCAACCGTATATACATAATAATAATAATAATATTATTATTATTATTATTATTATTGTCGCGTACACATAGCGTTTTTTGGTTAAATAAAACTGTACGTCGTCGTCGTTCGAGAATATCGCACGGGAAGTTGCGTAATCGATGGCTTAATGAAATTTCGAGTGATTTTCATTATTATTGTACCGTTCCGAGGGGTCGCTTGACGACGATTGTCGTAGGTCACTGCGTTCGTAAGTGAATCAGTCGCAGTGTACCGTAGAAATATAAGACGACGTTGATAATAATTGAATTGTTCGCGGTAAATTTAGTGTAGCGAGTATATATTTTATAATAAAAAACCGTTGACGTAGTATAGTGTATAAAAACTTATTGCGTACTTTCAATTTTGTGTCTGGCAAATGGAAACGCTAAAAAATAAAACCAGTCGTTCGATTTTAAAATTCTGAGCGGAATTGGAGAAATAAATTATTTATTTCGTTTGCCAATCCGCTATTGATTTGTAGATGGATTTTTTCTGGGATTTATTAGACGTGATATTATTATAATCTAGAATATATTTTAATTATTTTTGAAATTTTGAAAATAACTACTTTATAGTTTATTCTATTCCTTTATGTTAATAAAAATAAATTGGGTCGATTGAAAACCTCGAATATATCATATATACAAGGGTCAACATACGTTTTTCTGAAGCTCCCTCGAGAAAAACCTACTGGGAAGGGTGGATAAAACTTTAAGTGTTTGGTCTTTTTTATACATTTTTTTAAAGCTTTGGAGTAAACATTTTGTTAAAATTCGTAAAAATCACGAAAAATCGAAAATTATTTTGTAATTAAATCGTGTATATAAAATGTTCGTGTCACGTGTTTGTGGTCACACTCCTCCGAAACGGCAAGACCGATTTTAATGCAATTTGTTCTGTATATCTAGTAGATATGAGAATAGGTCGTAAATTATTTTTCACCCTCTTACCCCTACCCACTATTTTTCAATCGCGATTTTAGTATTTTCGCTTATATATATATCCACACTCGAGCAACATCAAATAATTTAGCTTATAATAATATATAATAAATACAAATTTTTTTTTCTTGATTTGCGTTATCCTGGTAACAGGGATGAAAAAAAATGGTGATTAATAATTATTAGAAATTAGTCGGAACATATCATGTGGTCATCAAAATCGGTCCAGCCGTTCTTGAGTTATAAATGGTGTAACTAACCCGAATGTTTTATTTATATAAGATTTTTGTTTATTCAAGGGTTACCACGGAAAAGAAAACTATTATAATTATTATTATTACCATTATTTACATTATTCAAATTTCACAATAGAAAACATTTAGTCCGTCGAAAGTGGGTAACCCACTTGTCATCTATTTGTTTTCATTTAATTCTAACACGGCCAAAACCAAAAAATGAATATGGGTAAAATAATAATAATACAAATTGGCACGGGCAACGCCGGGCGCGGGACAGCTAGTATTACAATAAAAATGTATAATGTTAGATTTAAATTCAATTTAAAATATTTAATAATGCTCAGAAATTGTTTTTCGATCAGTGTTTATATTAAACTGTTATGGGCTTTATTATCAACTTTACCTACAACAGTGACCTGCTAAGGTTCAAAATATGACCGGTGTAACAGATGAATTTCATCCTATGTTAGATTATCCGGGTGATAATACTAGAACAATATAACCCCCCGCCTTCGATAGGATTAACCTGACAATAATACATTTAAAATTGATAAACTTACAAACTTAATTAACATAATATGACGATATAGAGAGCTAAAACGTACACGTCATGTGTAAATAATCAATTTATAATACATTTAAAAGCTATTTCGGAAAATGGGTAGGCCGCTGTTGTAAGTGGGCATTCGGGAAATATAGATATTAAGGTTCCTACTTCTCAATGAAAAAAGGGGGTGAAAAATGCAAAACGGATCTAAATCTATATTAGTCTCATAGATTCATACAACCCTTTGATTTGTTTTCGCTCTAGTTCTGTCATTACTTAGCATTTATATTGTGTTACTTATTAAATATCGGTTATACTATTTTTTTATATACTTACCAAACAGCTTAGGTAAGTCTTACCCCACTCCGATAACATTATCCGGGGTAAGACATGACTGCTATACCTGCTATTTATTTTCTATTTTTGTAGGTTACCTATCGCGTTATTCAAGATAATTACACGACTGCTACTATTATAGTATACTATTATATAATTATATTTACCGTAGAAATGTAATTATTATAAATATCGTTGTCTTAGACGTTTTAATTATTAAAATAATAATTATTACTCTTGATGTTAATTAATATCCACGTCGAGTAATTAATTTACCCGGTAAACGATGTTTGATTATGCGTACAGCGAGTATATTATAATATATATATATGTACCTACGACCAAAACAAATAACGTAAATACGCGTTGTTTAGTAGCGCGTTTGAATTATAAATTATTAATGGTGCAAATATAGTGACTGCGATATTGGTATCGTGCGGTACTTGCATTGTATGAAATATTGTTAATTAAATTATTGTACATTGAACTATTATTAAATTTAAAATAATATAAACTATTTCTATGGTTGAGGAGCGTATCGACATTTTGTATTATACGAATAAGTTTATTAAAGTTAAATTATTAAGATTTTCCAGTTCGGGGTTTCTACGTATATGTAGATTCAACATTGTACTTTTTTTCTTATTTGTTCGTGTTCCTTCGTATGTTATTTTCATTTAGGAGTTCAGTTTTTTTTTTTGTTGAATTTTGACATAGATTGTGTTTTTTTTTTTTTTTGAGGGGGGGGGATTCTGAATGTAATAGTAAAAAAGTAATCAATCAATTTTATACTAAGATGTTTTTTTTTTCTCGGTTATTAAAAACACTCAGATTTTGTTCGTATATTGCACTATTAGTAAATAGTAACAGGCTATAAATCATATATATGTATTAAAATATACGGATTCTGAGTTTGATTGTAGGCTTTACGTGAAACAGTTTATCCTTAAATTCATTTGTATACATTTTTTCTTCCCGAAAAACACTTACCAGTTAGATAGTAAAAATGCTCCAAATTGACTATACCATACCCTAATAGTTGTGGATTTAAAGGTAGTAAATGTTGATATATCAGTTTTGTTTTTATTTATTTCTGGTTTACCGAGCTCAGTCTCTGAATTTATTTTAGATACTGAGCGTATTGGTTTTATTATGATGTTTTTTTTTTTTTTGGCAAATGATTTATCATTAACTATTTTTAATATTAATATTAACTAATTATCTTCTTAATTTGCCACTTTTAGTGTCATAGTGTGAAGTATGTCCGGTTATTTATTATTATAAATATTATTTCTGTTATCAGATTTTTTTTCGGAAAAAACTGAAATTAATTACTAAGAAGTTATTGATGAATTTATAGTGTTAAAAATTTAAAAACCAAATATTAAACGACCTTTGGACTATTTAAAGTCATAAAATAAGATTTTACTTTTGGTTTTTGGCCATGGTTTTTTTCACCTCCTACAGAAATTACCTTAACCACGCCTATGTGTAGCTAAATAATTATAATTTAACCAACGAGCATATTATTATAGGTATGTTTACACCTTTATAGTTGGGAAGTAAAATTTTAATTTATAATTTTATAAATTCTTCCATTCTCCAGTCTATAATTATTATTAACCTGTATGTACTTTAAATTGATTTAATTTTTTATATAATGTGATCAAAGCACTTATTTAAAATTTAAAAATGTATCCAATTATATTATATTCAGTTACATGTAATCTTGTAACAAGTAAATAATTTAACTCAACTAAAATACATCGGTCATTTAATAATGTTTATAATTTTTTTAAATAGTTCAGACTAAAATATTTGAATGTATTATTTATAATATTGTTTTACGCGATCTTCACCATCGCCAACATTATTATTATCATGTTAAAATATAATATTATAGGTACGTCTCTACTCGTCCAAATGTTACGCGGTGACAGGGGCAACGGGCGACGCGCTACTGTCGGTGGCGTTTATTTTACACAAATATTATTAAAATAGTATTGCGAAAATCACTCTTTTCCGGAGCTTCGGGTGGAAGGACGGGCCCGGCCAGTTTAAATAAATTATTGTAATATATTATTTTGGAAGATTGCGTTTAATTATTTGTACGCGTCCAAAGAAGAACCTTGCGTTTATACGACGGATTGACGTTCAACTTGGGCCCCGAACCCACGAGCCTGAGATTAAGTTTGTACGTGTTGATTTTTTTAAACAATTTTTTTTAAGTATCCATCGACAAACGTATACGCAATCGCGTTCTGCCCGCGCCTATAATATTATAATATAGTACGTATTTATTGAAATTATGTACGCCCCGCCGCCGTTTGTACGATCGTCCGGCAATCGCAGTATTATTATTATTGTATTTATTCGAAATCCCGCGTGCCAATCGTCCTAATGGTCGGCGGACCGTGTAATGCGTACGTATAAAATACGAGTATGTATTCCTGCAACAACCGTATAAAACGTGCGCAGCTCCGGACCTTATCTGCGTTTAAAATATCGTGCGTACGAGAGGGCGAACGAGGGGAACTGCACTTTACGTAAGCCACAATTAACGCGATTTACATTAATGTTATTGTTATTACTGTTATTACTGTATGTATACACATCGACGTAATATAATAATAATAATATGTGTCTGCCGGACCCGCACATAACCCGTTCGGCTCAATTGACCACCGCCGTCGGACAATTAAAATTGAAAAGAAAATAGACGATGAGGAAAAAAAAGAGAAGCCCTTTTAATGGACAATGTCCACTGCGCGGACGGATTCGGTTTACAGGAATGATTTATCCGCGGGACTGTACATTATTATTTGATCGTTTAAACGTTATCGAACAAAGAGTTTTTCTCGAGTATATTATATAATATTATATTGTACGGTGGGTACATTATTAAAACGTTATTATTTTACGCCCGCGTTTTTTAATATTTTTATTATTGTTATTATGGCCGGCGGGTAAAATAATGGCAAGTCAAACGGTGACGGGGGGAGAGGGGCGCATTGTATCTGGTTCAGAAATATTCGACCCTAATGTTCGCCGTTGTTAATGTACCGCTACGTTTTTTATACAAGACTAACATTATTTTTTTTAGGAGGTCACCTCGATCGTTGGCTTTTTTGTCGGTTTCGATGCGTAAAATCGTTTTATTTTTATCTGTATACAGAGCAGGATTTTGAAATTATTATAGGGTTTTTACGCTTTCTGCAATCATGTTGAAGAAATTTAATTGCAAATAACCTAATAAATTATTAGGTATATACGAGACAAATGTATTAAAAGTAAAGTACCGCCGATTGGAACATGCCCATTTTTTTTAAGGGGATTCGAATAACGGAACGGTGATTCCCTCATCTTTCTTTGTCTAACATATAAGCAATGTACCTATAAATTTAGATTTAAACTTTTATCCGGCAGTCCATTTTCAATTTAATTATTTATTAAGGCTGCAATTTGAAAAAAGTTATCTGGCCAATCATTTTGGGTTCAAATCTGTTTTTAGAATTCTTATCGCTTCACTACATCGCTCGGATTGATCGGTCTATGCTGTTTATGTGTTAAAATTTAGACAAAAAAATAATACCTTTTTTCCCACTTATGGTATAGATATTTCGGAGCACATTAAACTTTTCGAAAAAGTGGTCGTGGACGTGTATAAAATGGTTATAAATTCTGAGTGGAGCGAAGAAGCTTATAGTTTAACAAAGATGTTTATTATTATTATTATTTTTTTCTGTGGACAACTTTTCTACCAGAGAATTTGCTCAGATTTTTATATGTGACACCTTTTTTGAAAGGAAATTGGTGTGGGGAAGTACTTTAAGAAGGTTATTTTTCGATTTTTTCAAAAGTTTTCTCAACAAATGTAAAAAATCGAAAAGAATATCAGAAAACCGAGATAAACGTAGGAAAAACGGGAAAATCGGTACAATATTAAACAAATTTTACTAAAGAAAATATATAATGACTAAAATATCGGATCTTATCGAATGATTACAATAAAAATACGAACAAGAACCGTGTGCAATTTTCCGCACCACCTTGGCTATCGACAAACGTCAATGAAATATTATTACGAGTATTTGACGTTGTTCGAAAAGCGTATGAGGTTTTGCACGAGGCGCGTTTTTTTTATAGTGGTGTCCCCGAGTAGGCCTAATCCACTGTGTCAATCAACCTAATCTTACCTGAAATCCATAATATGACTCTCTATAATATAATACGATCACCAAATGCCGACCCTTGTTTCATGAAGTCTTCCGCATCTACCAGCAGTCTTGGTTTGAAAAGTTCTCGTGAAAATAAACTGGAAAAAAACTATAAAGGAAATAAAAGATTTTTAAAAGATAGAAAAAAAAAAAACACTACTATTATATCGATGAAGAAAACTTAATAAACTTTTGAAAAAAGTTTAAAGATTAATAAACTTTTGAAAAAAGTTTAAAGAAATGATTATAAAACAGTAAAGAAAATTAAAAATTTAAAAACGACAATGAATAAAACAAATTTTAGGAACATAATTTACTACGATTCGATTAAATATGCGTACAATAAACAACATTAATATTATTGTAAACATTATTAGCCAGCACCGTGGTTTTGTGATATTTATATTATCTTTCAAATAAATAGTATTAATTAGTAAGCGTACCTACAAGTTTTGTTACTCTGGCACATTTTGATACTGCTAGTTTAACTTTTCAGTGAGGTACGGTAAATACCTCACTCAAATAATATCCGTATAAAATTGTATGATTTTACGATTGATCGATTTTCATAAAAATCTGAACTCCTAATGTACGTAAAAATAAAAAGACGGACATACTTCACATGCGGGTGCAGCAACTGTTATAGGTGTGAAGCAGAGAAGGTTGGATACAGACGGGAAATTAATGTATATCTGTAAGCAACGATAAACCATTGCTAATGAAAAAACGATTCTGAGCGGAGTTCAGTTGATAGAGTTGCTTTGTCAAAAATGTATATCTCGTATTATAGTAAAATAATTACATATGCATTAAACATTTTCTTTAAATCTAGTGAAAAACCGAAAAAAATGAAAAAAGGAAGAAATTTATACATTTCTTATAATATCTATAGGTATTATTTAAAAATATTATGGTTTTTTTTCCTGTGGACAACTTTTGAAGTAATTTCGCTCCAACTTATAATGTTATTAATTTTTCTAAATGGAAATTTCACTAGGGAGGTACTATAGAGAGTTCGTTTTTCTCTAAAGTTTTCTCAGCGAATGTATAAAACTAAGAAAAAACACGGAAAAACCGGGAAAAACGTAGGAAAAACGGGGAAATCGGTACAACATTAAACAAATATTATTAAAGAAAATATATAAAGTCTATTTAATTATTTTATTTTAATATGGCATATTTAATATATACTGTTGATAATGCATCACTATGAACTGAACTCCGCTCAGAATCGTTTTTTTCATAAGCAATGTTTTATCGTTGCTTACAGGTACACATTAAAAATTACCTATAATAGTACCTGTCCCTATTATTCTAGGACAGTATTTTAAAACGTGGTTTTCATAATAATTAAGAAAACCGAAAAAGTGTAAGCTTACGGCAATAGCAGTTTCATTATTTTCGATTTTTTTTTTAATTTTGGCCAAAATAATCACAGATCTTTTTACAGTATATTTCTAATTTGTCTTTTCTAGTCGTTCTATACTTTCAAAACATTTGGTGACTGTTGAGTTATTTATAAACATTTGGTATTTTTCATAAGTAGTTTATAATTTTTATTTGGTTTTTTTATGGATTAAATCGTTTGACATGAAAAGAAATTCTTGAAAATATAACACGACGTTCATTATAAATTGTACATAAATTATAAAAAAAAGTATAATTTTAATCTTGTAGTTTTTTTAAGTTTAGCTTTGCTCTTTTAAATTTTGTTTTTGTTTTATCAATCGTTTATCGTCGCGTACCGATTTTATTTTATATTCTCAAATTTCCATCTAAACAACAGTGGTACGCCACTCAGCAGTATCAGCTTTTTTAGAATTTTAATACAAAATAAATTTACCCTCTTTTATCTACACGGTAAGACAAATGGTCGGTAGTTTTTGGTTGGATAATAATATTATGTATGTATATTGTTTACACGGATCTCATCATACACGGACCGTCGTCGCCGTTTTTCGAGAGTTGTACACGCGTTGGTGCAAGCGCCGGCTTGACACGGCGATAACCCTCGGGAGAATGTCAACAAGGTGCATGTAGGTACTGAATAAAATACGCTACGGGACCTCCATAGAATACCTATGCACTATAGGTTTACCGTTATTTTTAATAACAATCGAAAACTTCGTCAAAACACTCGCGTGTAACGCTTGTGCGCTTCAATTAATTATTGTTATTGAATGGCATTTCTCCGGCGTTTGTTTTCCGTACACCCTATATGTATAATATTGTATACATATATATATATGTACCTGTTGTTAACCTTTATCGCCGGTCTCGTCTCGGGTTCATAAGGCGCGTTGTTTTCCACGTGTGGCGGCCGAAATGTTAATGAGTCAAAAGATTCGCTCGTGAGGTTTTTCGACGCGCTTCGAACGGAAAAACAATATTATTACATTATTGTTTATTGTTATAATGTTGTACATCGCGAGCAAAAACGAGGGGAACAATTTAATAATAAACTCCGTACGTGTGTGTTAGTTAGTGTCGCACGCATACGTTTACGCGACGAGGCGGTGTAACGTGGTGCCGAAATTCGGTATATAAGATAATGGGACCCAAGCGATGTGTTAAACGGCAATTAGTCGAAAAATATGCCATTTTCCACTATACGTACATTATTAATATTAATAATACGGTACACGCTGCCGCCGTCGTGTATCATATAGTTTTACATTCCGTTTTTGTTAATATTTCCTACCCACCCCTCCAAAGTCAAATTAAAATATTTCGACACTGTACAATACAGCTACTCCGTTTTGTTGCGACTATAATATAATAACCTTATTATTATTATTGCCTAAAAGTTTCATTGCGTATGCAACGACATTGTATATTATAACGTCTCGTATATGGTATAGCCGTATAGTCTTTTGGTCCTTCCAAACGAGAATATATTTTATTATTATTATACAAGAAAACACACGTTAGTTTTTATGAGCTACGAACTTATATTATATAAATTACGTACTATAAAAAATGTGTATAGCCAACGAGTTTTACTTGGAAGTGTGCGGTTTTTATTCATTTTTTTTTTACTATTTGTGAACAATAACCTTTCTACCGGAAATCTTCTTCCGGCCATTAAATTAAGGAGTAAGGTATTTAGGTTTCTGGTGGCAAATATGTTCTCTAGTTGGTGCATTACAGAGGTAGTTTTTTAATTTTCCTTTTAGTTTTCTTAATAATTGGGAAAAAACGGACAAATTTACGCAATAACAGTTTCTAATGTAATTCAGTTAACAATTTTATTTGGTATCGTGTCGTTTAAATTGTTTTGTCAAAACATAAATGTTCTACAATTTTACACGACGGTTCATCATAAGGTGTCTACATAAGATATTAAAAAAAAAAAAAAAAATCGAGCGTAATGTATAAGTTTATGTTTTGTTTATTAACATTTTAAGTTAAGATTTTGACAAAAAAATCACGGCATTTCAAAATATGTTTAACCGAACTTTTTTTTGTTTGGGTTGTTGTAATTCTTTTATAAATTTTGAATTATGTACCCATCTACCTAAAAATTTATTTTTAATCACAGATTAATATATAATATAGGAACTAGATCACTAGAGACTATCATAATATTATGCTACTTGTATACATCGACACAACTATTTGCGCCATATTGGTTGAGATTTTAATTTTAATATTATCATAATAAAGGAATAAAGGGAAGTAAATTATAATAAAACTGAGATATAACACGGTTAATTAGATTAGATTACCATAATTCTACTACACAAAAGGCATATTAGGACGTCTTCTACCCATGTCAGTATACTTAGCAATCTATTATAGTTAACTACTCTACCATATTGTATTATTATATCTGTGGGTATATTTAAAATAATATACTATGTTATCATGAAAATAATATGAATTATATTTTTGAATAGTAAATAAAAACATTCCTACATATGATAATTCTGTCCGAAACAGTTGGTTGCACAAATTTTATTTTTATTATCGCCAAGATAATATAGGTAATATATTTCATTAAATTATGGCTGATGAAAATAAATATTCCCATTTCGGGACACGTGTGTGCTGTTGTTGCATATAATATTATTATAATTTTAGGAGCGAAGTCGCGCTGCAGTATATTTATGTGTGTTTTTTGGCCACTCTACGCCTAATAAATCATTGTAAAATTAACGCACAGCACGAACAACTGCTACAAAATTACGTTTTTTTTTTTTTTGTCAGCCCAATAAAGCTCCTGTAATCCACGAAATGCGATATTTAAACACAACATAATATTGTGTTGAATTTTTTTCGGGTATTATGATATTAAACAAATATATTATACGTAACAATCAGATACATATCGCTGCAGGGGTGAAAACACACACTCGTTCGACTATATATCCATTAGTTTCACATCAATGAATGTTTTATCTATACATTATTATTGTTGTTTTATTGCCGATATCACGTGGACGTCATGCTATTTTTGAATTATAATATCCAATACGAAGACACCCGGCGAAACGCGCGGAATTCATAATTCGGTTCATCACGACAAACCGCCATTACACACTCGCACCAATCTCTCATTATACCCTATAATCTATATGACGTGTATCCGTGTGTACATCGATAACATTATAGGTGACTTTTTGTTCTTTTTTTGTTCCCCTCGGGTAAAGGGGAGTGACGCTCCGGTGGATATTGACATTTGATCGTTTGACCATTAGGTATACCACCGAACACACCTGTCGTCGCAGGGACTAATACAACTGCACATAATACGTATATTGTCTTCAATCAAAACCCCGTAACAATATAGTATAATAATATTTATTTGGTGTTTCGAAACAATACTATTAATATTATCATATATAATCATTAATCTGTGATTAGTTTTTTGTTTAGAATCCTCCAAAACTTTCCCGTGACAATATATCGAGTCAGAGTATTTTTATTTTTTATTTTCATAATGGAACCGCACTCGAATTTCGGAATTATTGACTTTTGAGCGCCTTCGGTTGCTATAATTCACACAAATCAGGAAGGTTTTTTTTTCGACATTTTAAAACTTATTTTTTCTCTATACCTGCTCATCTACAATAGTGGGTAGCTATACTTATAATGAAAAGTATGTGAAGTCCGGGTGTTTCAATGCTGTTGTTCGGAGGGTTGACCAGTATATTGTGGGCAGTTATTATAATCGCTCTCGTTTTGGACGTTTTTCGACTCGTGGTTTTATGATATATGTATATATATGCCATTGCGAAACCCTCTATACATTATGTACCTATTATGCGACATTCCGGTCTTTTTCGTTGAAAGGGTTATTTTATATAATATAATATCAGAGATATTATAATATGCTTTAGATCCTTTTCGACCGACCGTGAAAATGTACTTGCACAAAAACGAGCAAAGGAAAATATTTCCCGTCGTTTTCGAAGTAACTATAGATACTCGTATTTCATTCGGAATTCCGTTTAAAAGCGGTCGATACAGCGTTTTAAACGCGTGTGACCGTCAAAAGTATAAAATTATGATTATCCTTTATACGTTTTAATTTTGAAATCATATTTCACTATAAAGAAAAATGTCTGTGATACTGTCTGCTTTGCGTGGTTTACACTAAATGTGTATAATTTGTATACATAAAATTATTATTATGTACGAGTATCTTTTTTTTTTCGGACACAAATCAATTACAAGCCATTACATTAAAAAAAAAAAAAAAATAATCATTTAATATTTTAATACCCGTAGTATTTCTTGTAATTTATTATTAAAAAGTTTCTAATTGTAACAATCCCGTAACTTATATAACATTATATTCGTATACTTACTCTATATAATATGTTATGAAGACACTTAAAAAGTTTTAGCGATTCAATGTTTCTGCAACGTCGATTCCTATTAAGGGAATACGAGCGCTTCAAAGTGGTTATAATAATCTTTTCAAACTTAATTTACAGTTTAAGGACCATTTGTCAATTAGGTCGAGATGAAACCCGTGCGGAGAAATGCGGGTTCGGCAATTAAAAAACGGTCAATTTCGACTTTATACGAGTAATATTAAATAATGGTGTTTTTTCTTTTCGTTTTTTCTTTCAATTCGTAAAACAATATTTAGTGTTTGAAATTGTAAAATAAAGATCGGATGATAATACATAGAAAAGGGGTTTACAAGACCTATATTTATCCTACCGGATTATACGAAGTTACTTTTGATAAATTTAATATAACAATACAAACAACGGACACGTGACTTTTAACGGATACGACAGATTATGATTGACATTAACGTAATAACGTTATATTAGATTATAGGGAACTCAAAAGGGTAAAACAATAATAAAAAAAAAAAAAACAACTAACGATGTCTATAACAAGTGTGTAGCGTCCAAGTATATAGTATACCTACTACTGCTGTAATATATATTTTTTAAATTCAGAGTGTAACGAGTGTACCTAAGTTTTACTAAGGATGTTGATTTTTTTTTTTTAACAGAAGACATTTTCCTAAAGTTTATTTTTTCAACGAAATTTTCCTCAAAAGTAAATTTTTAATTTCATTTTCTTTGAAGTTTATTTATTGTATTTTATTTTTAAACGTATTATTTGAAAACCGACTTCCATTAGTGGAAAATAATTTAACGCTTTCCCGTAGATACGGGAAAATACGTATGTATTTTATTTTTCTTATGGATTTCTCGACAGAACGAGCGATTTGAATCGTTACTATAAAACATAGTTTTATTGTTCTATTGTTTTTTTTATTTACCGAGTAATTATTATGTACTCCCTTAATATCAGCTATATTAAATTATATAAGTTGATACAATTTTATCGAAAATAATGTCATTATCGTTTTCAAAGTATTTGGACGTCAGAATATTTTAACCTTTTCTCTCGATTGATAGTTTTTCACTAGGATTTGAATATGAATAATAATTATTAATATTTTTGTTAATTTTCCTAAAAATAAATACAATTGCACTGTATATTGTATCTGCTGTGTCTATTTGTATGGCACATTTGGACACTTTTAGACCTCTGGATCAAAAGAGAGCGAACTCGGGAATTAGTGATTTTTTTATATGTGGATTGAAGTGAGATTTTGGCTGTATTTCACCATGTTGTGAGTAGAGGGTGATTTTTTTAACTTAGTAAATTCCTACAGACCTCTAAAATGAAGCCTGAGGGATAAAATTTTTTATATGAATGGTGTAAATATCAAGGATGTTCCTTTTGATAGTTTCAGCTTTCAATTCCCCCCCCAGCCATTTTTATGCTCAGATTTCATGTTTTCAAATGAAATACCGGGGTTTGAATTCCCTTACAGACTCATGAAATATCGTAACGGTAACAAGTCAACCAGCAGAGGTATTATAATTCGACTCTAGTGACGGAGTTCTGTTGTTCATTTATTTTTTTTTCGTTTATCATACATCCACAAAAATATTTCTACAATATTATAATATTATGTAACGAGTTGCGCGGTTTCGCCCTGGTTATTATATCGACGATGACCCTTCGTGTCGCGAACGTGACTTATTTTCGATTCTTTAACGGCCGTTTAACAACCTCATATAACACTGTTAATGCATGCTATACATAATACATTATAATATTATTATACGATTCGAAAACTATTACCGTATACTCTTGTAAGATGTATCGCGTACACACGAGAAACACATTTATATACATATATAGATTTTTTCGTTTTATGATCGCTGCGTTAGTGGTCTAGAGAAACCGTTTTTATACTGCGGCTTTACCGGGTTAGCGTCGATCACGGACGGTTTTTATACTATTTCGCCCCCGTATGTAATGTACATTGTTGTGTGCGGCCGCGTATAGGCGTAAAAACGGCAAATGACCGTTGAAAATATTATTATTATTATAACAGTCGTAAATAATACTATCGGAAGTGAGCGTGTCTCGAGCGACAGTTCACTGCGCAGTGCACTTGTCCGGGAGTTTACGATTTGCCGCCGATTGATTATTGTAGGGCCACCGAACGATGTGCGTGACGGCGGTTTTTCGGACCAATCGTAAACAATAAAAACGTAAACGTATACAACGCGCACGATAGCAATAATGATAATAACATATAAACTACAGCATTATAGAAAATCGGGGGAAAAACGATATAATGTCAGTTCGGGCGAGAAATCGACGAGCGTTATAGTCGCAGTGACGGACGGATGTTCCGTAAAGTATAATAATTCGATCGATTGTATTGTCCGAGAGAAAATTTTTCACGGGACGATTTTCGAGGGAGAAATGTCAAACGCGAAGTCATCCGCGATAGTCGATACGGAACGACGAAAAAATATTTAGCGGTTTAAAGCTAAATTAGGTGACTAATCTAACTGTATAGAGCTCGGGAGTTATTAATAGAGTTCAATATGTTTCCATAAATTATATGCCCTCGATTTGTATGCCGCATTAATGATTGGAAAAATCCGGATGTACCGTAGTTTAAGAATTAAGAAGATTTTTAGAACCCGAATTTCGCTCTAAATTTTTGAAATTTTGAATTATAGGATTTTTTTTTGCATTAATTACAATAAAGTCAGATTTTAATCGTAAATTTGATCATGCCGTATAAGTGAAACAGATTTTCGGTTTTGATTATACATATATTACAATTGTATCCGCATGGTAAAATCCAAAATTTGGATTTTGAGATATTTTAAAATTTGAATATTTATACATAAAAAAAAAGATCGTAATATGTTATGTAACCTTTTTTATTTGAGCATTTTAAATTTAAATTCGAACGAATATCGTAAATACCACGATATTTCAATACATACCGAAATTCGTTTAGAATCGTGTTTCCTTTTTTTTTTTTTTGAATTTCGCAGTCCGTCTTCTTTCATTTTCAAAAGGAACAATATAAATACGGAGCTTTTACAGGAGCTTATAATATGGGTACGCGACGGTTTGTGTCAAAACCGTGCAGAGTATACGACTGACTCGCCGCGGGGCTTCGTAACAATAATAACGATATTAATAATAATAATAATCATTGTTGTTATTATTATGCGCACGACATACTACACAGGACCTCGCGGGTTGTTTGTAGAACAATTGGCGTTTTAATGCCGTTACAGTGTTCTACACTTTAGCGAGCCGTTAAATCAAAGAGAAACCGAACCGCGCTCGCGATTGTCATTGCAGAATGTCGCGCTGTGCATTACGTCTATGCACGCGCACCGCCGGTTGACTCTCACTGTATCGCGCGATCCGTCGGAACACCACTCGGGACGGAGGGTTCGAGAGGGTTTTCGTTTTCTCTTTCGGGCGCACAGCAGATGGCCCGCAAACGGATATTATTCGTCCCCTCGGCGGCGGCGATGGCTTTTGCGGCGTCGGCGATGGCGGCGGCGGCGTATCCTATACACAGTTCCTACAACAACTTCCAAAGGATTTGCGGTTGTATCCGCGATCGCTATCGGCGTTTATCGCGCAAAGGATATACACTGCGGCACAAGCAGTTTTTATCGTTGTGAACGAGCGCGTTCTACCGAACGATCTCAAAAGGTTTTCCGACGGCGACGGACGCGTCGACCGTTTTCGTTCGAATATTATTATAATTCAGTTTGAACTTTGAACATTTTACGGTTTCTATAAGCCCGTAACGCTGAGATAACCGCGGTCGTCGTCGCATCGGGCGAATCGAAAACCGCCGTTCTGTTTTCGCGCGTGACCGAGGTACTACTACAGACATCTATCTAAGCGTTTATATATATTTACTGAAAGTCGCAGAGATAAATTAGTACGATCGAAAAACGATTCCGAGTGTGATACAAGTGTGAGCAACTTCGATTCTCGATGAGACACTTATTATCTTGGAATTTATTAACTTTTTCCGACTTTTTTTTTTTTTAATAAATTGAAAACAAGTATTTCTAAGTAATATTTAAACGCCGTACGCTTCCTGTCACACAAATGATCCTCCACAACCCGTCCCTGGTTCAAATTTAACAGTAGAATAACTCGTCAACGGAAATGAAAAAAAAAGTAGAAAAAAAGGCTTATACTGTTGATGGATACATCACTGTTTTAGGAGGGAAGTTATAATGTAGGATATGTAGAGTAATTAATTTCATATCCGTACACGAGATAAACTATTGCTCATCACGAAAAACGGTTTCTAAACAAAGTATTATCAGTCGTAACAAAAATGATACAAAAAATGGTTAGTTTTTATATTTATTAAGAAAACGACAATGAAAATAAAAAAATGTAAATTTCAATATACCAACCGGAATCAAAAAAGCTTCAAGAAAGTTCCTACACAATTTGCGACTGGAGTAAGATTTATGGTTGCAAAGTTGTTGAAAAAAAAACACACACATTATATTAAAAAAAACCATATTATGTATTCCGAGCTAGCGCTTCACTTAAAATCTAAAAAAAAAAATAACTGGCTAAAAAGGCGCCCGTTTTCGTACGATTCGATCACCTGCCTATAACATTTAATATTATTCGTATAATATGGAAAGCATATATCGTTCGGGAAAACGTTTTCGCCGGGCGCAATCCTCTCCGAAGTGATCACATAACTCCGAGACGTAGTTTCGTTGCAACAGCGTTTTCCGTTAGGAATCGTGAATATCGTAACTCCGCTGTGCCTGCCCGTAATCAATGCGCATCATATACGGCCGGCGGGTGCTTTGCATGTAAATTCGTCTCGTAACATGTGCCGATAAAACGGCGATGCTCGTCTCTGGCTGCGGATGAAATTAACTAAAAGAAAAACGACGAACCTATTCCCCGGGTTTTT
Source organism: Cinara cedri (assembly GCA_902439185.1). NCBI lineage: Eukaryota > Metazoa > Arthropoda > Insecta > Hemiptera > Aphididae > Cinara > Cinara cedri. The sequence goes on from CABPRJ010001429.1 coordinate 2,065,321, forward strand.
ATGTTCCGCCGCCGCCTTTAATATAATAATAATAAAACCTGCAACAGAAAGCAACCCCTTTGCCGCCGGAGAATTGGATTTCTGGTAGAAATTTCCGCGGAATTTCAATTATTCCGTCGGCTAAATGACACATTTTCGTCGGCTTTTGTCCCGGTGTAATAATAAGGGTTCCATAAAACATATGGGACTTTTTTTCTCCTTCGCGTATATTTATTTTTACGAACGCTTCATTTGCATCTGCGACAATTTATTGACAATCCTCTGAGCTCAATGGACCGATCGTCGTAAACACGGCCCGGGGGATCGATTAGCTATCGGCACATAAATATATTCGCGTTCCTGCGCCTCTCCCTCGCGCGTTTATACGTTCCGCAAAGGATATCGCATTTGACGATGAGAGATCCTTTTTGTTCGTTTATTGACTTTTGCATTTTTAAGTGCCGTCAACGTGCATACTTGTATAATATATTTAAAGGCCTAATTTTTCTCCGTTTTTCTCTCTATAATTCGAACGTATAAACAAGCGTATACGCGTATAAATATTGTACAAACAAATAAAGTATAGCGCGTCAGTTGATGAAACGACCGTAAATTATTTCTTCGTTACTATTATTGTTCGAGCGAATTAAGTAATTACGAACGATTCGAAAAACGTAGTCTCATATAAGCCGACACGAGCACGAACTCCGAAAAAATATTTTTATTTATTTTATTATTGTTGTTATGTGGGGGGGAAGCCACACAATTATGCGTTACAGTGTATTGGGGTGAGCTAAATAACTTTATTATTTGTTATCATATTTCGATGAATATTGGCGAGTTATAAGTTATAACAGGAAGTGTTTAAAGATAAAAAAAATAAAAAAAAACTGCTTTGTTGGTAAACAAAATATACGTATTAAAAGTATAATTTCCCGAGAAAGAAAGTCGGAACATAACTAGCTTCTTGCATGGAAAATGATACGATACTCGGTAGAATAACTTTATTATTAATTGTGCTGCCAACAAAGAAAATAAAAACGAATATAATATTTTAATTTCGAATATTTTATTATACTACATAGTATATAATGCATATTCGATGTTCAGTAATATTATATATTGTAATACAATATTGCAGGTTTTATTATGATGTGATTTTTTTTTTTATATTTGTAAATAATTTTTCTACCAGAAATCTTAATCTAATAAAAAAAAATCGCAAAAAATCTTTTTCGTTTTTTCGGATCTATAGTTAATGAGTAAGAAAGTCGTGTTTTGATAGTCCAGGCAATTTCGATTAATAGTTGGGAAAAACCGGAAAATGACGTAAAATAAAAACGGAAGAATTTACGGCGGCGTTAACAACTTCATTATTATTTAAAAATGTTTTTTTTCTGCCCGAAATATTGCTCCAAATTTCGAATGCGCCGTACTCGTAGAAGAGAGTTTTTTGCAAGAAAACGTCGTCATCATCTAGTTAGCGAGGTCAGGTATGACTCGCATAAGTCGGTTTTTTTTTTTTTTTTTTTACGATATCCGCGGTATATTTTTCTCGATAATCGGGCGCGAAACCGGGAGAAAAATAAAACGTACGGGGAAAATCACGGAATGTTTGCGGCAATCATAACCCGTACGCGTCTGTATCGCTAATAATATCAATGTCGGTGCGCCCCGCCCGCGTTTGGTCTGCACATAAATTGACCGCGATGGTCCGTTTACACTCCAGCCTCCAGCCTGTACACCGTTTGTTGCGGCCGCGTCTGAATAATTCAACTCTGTCGCATTAATTACCATCGCCGCGTGTTTATTTATCGGTTTAATACCGTGCGCACGCGATAGTATTATTACGCGTACAGGCCGAAAGTTTTTTTCCCCCCCTCCTCCCCCTGCCGCCCCGCGGACGCGCGCTACACACGTTACATTGTCCGACACGCGAAACGATGACGAACGCGTGCAAATAGTGTACGCCGACCGTTCGGTTTCGGGCGGATTTATCGCGGGCTCGTTATTATTAATATTCATACGCGCGTGCAATATTGAGAGTAATCACCGCTGCAGTCCGTTACCCGTTTGTGTTATTGCACCGGTATAATCGCGATTATAACATTACAATATTGCAACAAGCGCACACCGCGAATAAATTCGCTATAACACGGCGCGTCGGCGATGCGCCGCGGTTTCACCTCGCGGCGGATTAAAAACCGAACAGTTTTCGGGTTCCCCCCTCCCCTCCCCCTCCATCCCTCCTTCCGCTCGCTTTTTTTCAGTTCCGATGTACGCGTTATCGTTTCGATCGAACGCCATAGTTTTACGACGGACCATTGCTAACGAAATAACGATTCTGGCCCGACTTCGGTTGATGCTCTGTCAACAATATATTGGTACGTCATATTATGGCGAAATAATTAATTGGCCATTATATTATATACATATATTTTTTGTTTTTTTTTAACAGTATTTGTCCAATATTTTCAATCCGATTTTCTCGGTTTTACCATTCGCTGAGAAAACTCCTAGGAAAATCAAAAAATGACCTCCTTAAAGTAGCTCCCCGGTTAGATTTCCTTTTAGAAAAAATGATATCGTTGTAAATCGGAACAAGATTTCTCGTAGGAAAGTTACGCACAAATAAAAATAAAAAATAAAACATCATTGTAAAACTGTAAGCTTCTTCGCTCCACTCACAATCTAAAACACGTTTCATTTTACATTGTAATGTCGCAGCTGTACGTAGTTTTGTAAATCTATCGGCGTTCAAATAACACACTGGACGGATCACGGGAACATTATCGTTTTATTTATATTTTCCGGTATAGTGAAATAAGTGCCATTTCAAGTTTTCAAAAAGAACATCGAGCATATGACCGTTTCATCTTGTTCGCAGCACGAAGCAAGTGAAATTAATTTGTCATATCTATACCATGCGAATTTTCTTGGCCAATTTTGTAAATAAAGCATGTGTCATATCGTGTGTAGGCTATAGTTTGTTGTTGGTTGTAAGTTAGGAAAGTTTCGAGTGATAAAAAATTGAAGTGGGATTTTTCCTGTGCAAAAATAAAGTCCAAAAATCAAGTTTGAACAATTATATTATATAGAAATGGAAATCCAATTATTCGACTTAGAGCTATTGTCGTCGATATTTGGATCTGTTTTTCCATATAACGAAAAATGTATTTATAGATTTTGTCCAAAACCCCGTGCATATATCGTATTATTTTTTTATGTTATAAGATTTGTTTTTAGATTTTAGAAAAGTGGTTGGAAATTTAAATACGGAAAATCGGAAAATCCGCCTCTTATAAGGTATACGGTGTAAAAGTTTTGGGGGACTTTTAAGAATCAAAAATGTGGTCGCGTATACTGATAACAAATAGACTGTAAAATTGTTATTATTTTGAATTGAAATAGCGTCGTTCGTATTATACAGTCAATGCCCGTCGGACGTCGTCGTCGTAACGACCGGCTAAAGGATGTCTGAGATTTCATCGCTGCCTGAGACGAATAAAAATAATAATATGACTCTACAATACGATCCTACGGAATTTTCGACCGTAAAAAAGTATATTCGTCGTAAAAAGCCGTACCTATAATATATTATTATTATAAAACCAGCGTTTTACGTTTATGAAGCCATTAGGTATATAATATTTAGTTAGTACGCAGTGCTGAATACCAAAAAAAAAAAAAAAAAAAAAAAAATATTAAATCCCTGAATATATATATATACAATTTTTTTTTTGTAACTGTTTGTGTCGTGATATTGCGAATAACGAAATTTTAATGCGGTGGAGGGCCTCCAGTGTTTTATACGACTCGCCACATTAATGCGAACCGGGTGTACGGCCGTTAAACGATCGCCGAGTTATCTTTCGTTTGGGTGTTTTATGATTTCGCGAATTAACTGCCGACGGCAGTTTTACTGAGGAAAATTGCATTTTAACACACGTCCCGACGACGACGACGACGACGACGGCCGTTAAACAATTGACTCCCATTTACCGGGCATTTTCTTTAATATATATTTATAACTTTAGGAAAGAGCACGGGGGGGGACGTCGTTTTATGAATGCTGGCGGCGACGATGACGACGACGTTTGTTCTATCTATATGAGTGAACGAGTGTGAGAGAGAGAGGGAGTGACTCCGTCGATTTTGCAGAGTTCTCGGGTTCGACAGTAAAAAGACGTCTTTAAGTGCTAAGGCTAAGAGAAAATTACCCATTAACCGATAACTGGGTGTTTATGACTCTAAAGTCTGTGTTTATTGTAAGCCCGCATCCGTAACAGAGGTCAGATATTATAATATACTGAAAATTCTGGAAAATCTTCGTTTTAAATAATTATTGTTGTTTTATTGATATAACGCGGAAATTTATTCTAGGCAACTATCAGAATTAGATGATTGTTAAAAAATAGTCTATTACTATTAAAATAGTCCATCTTCTCATTTCACTTATGGTTATAGCCATCTTCTGCAACGTGTGCTTCATTTTTATTAATAATGAACTCACATATCTGTCTTAGGCTTAAAGTTTTAAGTTTAAATAATATTAAGTTAATTTATTATTGTTAATTGTTTATAGTTTTATTATATACTAGCTGTCTTGTGCCCGGCGTTGCCCGTGCCAATTTTGTATTTTTTTTTTTTTACTTTTATTCCCGTTTTGATTTGCATGTATCAGCATAAATTGAACGGAAAAAAAAGGTGGAAAGTGGGCGAACTAAAAGAGTTCTAATTGTCATAAATGTTTTTATTCGTATTTCCATAAATACCAGTACAGTACAAGAATTAAACTATATATTCACTATAATAACATATGAAGATAGATAATAGTACTGTAGTGTTTTTTCACTGTATCAAAAAATACAAAGATTCAAAGATAATGTTTTACGTGTTTTCATTTGTCACTTACCTACCAGTACAGTACGTAGTTTTTGTTTTTTTTTTTCATTCGTGTTAGGTAGTCTATCCTATTTCAAGCCAATACTAGACCAACAGACGGTTAGATAGACTCTTTATTTTAAACTGTTATAGTTATGGTATTTTTATTTCTGTTTATTGTTTATTATTATTTTTTTTTAATTGTTTTTCATTTCATTCGTGTTACTATAGTAATTCATAATTCTACGAAAGTAATTTGATTTTCGTACCAAATATACCTAAAAGCATTTTATCCTTTATTTCATCTCTTTCAGTTTTTATTTTCGTGACAAGACGTAGTCTATATTTTTCTTCAAGGTTCCGCCTATTTCCATACGAAAATTCATCAAAATTGGTTTAGCTGTTCAGGCGTAAAATCGTAACAGACACATTTACTTTCACATTTATAATATTAGTTAGAATTAGGATTGGGATAATCATTGCAGTTCGTTAGTTGTAAATATCTATTTCTGTAATAAGACGAAACCATTTTATTTACTGATAAAACTGCATGCCGCTCGGGGTTAATAAATACGCTTGGTGTTACTCGTATTAACGCCTGGGCTTTTCGTTAAATCGGTATCGTGAGACAAAGGGGCTCGTTCTCGGCCGCGGGGATAAAATACGAAATCCGTCTTCCGAGGTCGACGGTTTCCGAATACCTCTGCGGTTTCGGATATCCGTCTGCAGATCAATCACTTTCACCGGATCGGTCACGGCGGCGACGTGCCGATGTCGAATTAACTATTCCGTAAAACCAATACGTCCTCACCCTATACCACCACTACCCTGCTCACACAACCCTTTTGATGATAATAATAATAATTATACTGCGCAGCGTCAGTATTATTGCACGCATCGGGTTCGGGCGATGTTAATTCGAAAACCGACTTTCGGCCACTTGACTCCGGAATATATGTACATACACACACACGTATAAATACGAATAAACGCCGATAACAGTATAATATTATGGTAATATTGGAGTATAATACAATATTAGGAGAAACCCGTGTAACAGATGGCCGATTAACACGTCCCCGGCCGCAGATGGATGATGCCCGAAAAAATATCCGACGGCGACGAAAAAGGGTTGATTCCGGCGGTGTCGAATGATTGACAAGTGCGGAAGCGGAACAACGGGCGCGCGCGCTCGCGCCAAACCGGCGACTTAGAAATCATTTTTTTTTATTTTTTTATTTCCTACTTCCCGTTTTAAAAACGATTTCGCACGGACCGCACACCCTATACACGTATATAAATATATATACGTGTTCATTGTATTATATAATATTATAATCCGATCTTTTATCGGAGGTCGTCCGACCAATTGTACGCGTATATATATATTTATAAAATAAAAAAAAAAGGGTTGCAAAAAACGGATCATCCGACAGCGTATTACGGTTCGCGGGTCTCGACGATTTTTCGCGTCCGGAACGGTTATTCGCGTCACCGGTGTGATTTTTCACGCGTCGGGTCCGTTTTGTCGGCGGGTAACACCGTGTGCGATTCACTCGCGCGCATCATATTATAATAATAATTTAGAGCCAAAAGACATTTATTGGACTAAAAAGTTCGGTGGGGGGGGGCGGTTATTTTTATACGTATTATTTTAGTCGCTCTCAGTCAATGTAATCGTTATTTTCGAACGGTACCAAATCAAATGTAAACGATTCGCCGCCGTCGAGTACTGCAAACGATGCACAATTTTTTTTTTTTTTTCAATATTAAACTCCGCGCGTGCAAATGTTTTTATACGGATAATAATTCCGCAGCTGCACGTTCGACGAAATCGAATTAACATTCGGCACTGCACTTTTACATTTTATGTTAAACTACACGGAACGCGCGACGATATCAATATACGATTTTTATTTTATCATCCCGGGAAAGAAGGGACTAAGTCAATTTTCAACATTTTTTTTAAAAATTATTTTGCCTAATGTAATTCTTTTTTTTTGGTCTATACTGCATAATATGTGTACAATATATACACTATACAATATGTATTTTTAAAATTGAAGAGCTCAGTGCAACACAAAGACTGCAAGTCCATTGTTCGAAATTGTTCAGGAACAAGAAAAACTATCTGTCTATATACTTTTAGACTTGACTTTTTTTTGCCCAGGATTTGATCGAACCAGACAAGTCCTTATTTTTTTTTTATCTATAGTTAACAAACTTGCATTATTTTTGCACAAAATAATGTAGCATTTATTATTTACTCAAAACTATCAAAAAGTCATTTTGAACTTGCTTTGTTGTTGCACTTAGCCCTTTAATAAGGGTTTATAGTATATTATAATGTACCGGTTTATGTAAAAGTGTATAAATGTTCAAAATTTACTTTGCTTGTATTGAAAACTATACATAAAATTGATTCACGCCGTTTTTTTTCGGGATCAAAAATAATATATTATATTATATAGACACTGATTCCTTGATGTATTTCGGTGGGTTTTTTTACGGGGGAGGAAAGGTGATATTTTACTATTTGTTTTAACTGATCGATTCAATTTACTCAAAATTAACGAAAATAAATTATGACGATCGATTTCGAAAGGCAGCATTTACATAACGGCTAAATATAATATTATTGCGGTACCGCGAACCAAGGTCTAATTACGTGTGCGAAATTAATTACGTTTTAAAAGTCAGTGTCGACTTATAGATACGCTCAATAATACGTTAAGTGCGAATTGAATTCAAAGCGAAATCGACATATTATAGTGCACAAAGTCACTTCTTAAACAGACTTTTAACTGTCGACACTGCCGTATATACACTAATATAAACGAGAACGTTGACCTTAATAAAATATATATATATATATATCCGCGTCGTAATGTTTATCGTTATAGACTACTATAATATTTTTATTTAAGACCAAAGAACATAATGTAATACATAAAACGATTTTTTTTTTTTTTACAACATATAAGCAATTAATTCTCTTTAGTGGTGTTCCAAAAACAACCGAGAAATTCGGAATGTAAGTACGGCCGTTGAACATTTCCCCTCGGAATCGTAACCGATAACGATAAGAGACATTTTATATTTTATATAATCGGTGACTCCGCACTACAATCCTATATTACTGCTTCATTGTTGTAATGATAATACATTTTCGATTCAATAAAATCAACAAAAAAAAAAAAGTGAGGTACCACTGGTGGCCGCCGGGCCCGAATTTCTGTGCACTTCTGGATAGATTCGCCGATTATACGTTCCGAATTTATTTTCGACTGTATTAAGATCTTTAGACCGTTTGAATTTTCAGTGAAACGAAATGGCGAGAGATACGAGCGTAACTATAGTCGCGGGGGTACGTTAGTAAGAATTGCAAAACGAGTTGCAGAAAAGTTAAGCGCGTCGCGATAATAGCGATCGGTAAACTTTTTTTTTTAACGACGACCGGTCGCGCGGCGTCCTCGCCCGAGGTAAAAGGGAATTAATTTACAAAAAAAAAAAAAGAAAAGAAAAAAAAAGAGGGTTTAGATTGCAGTTCGACGGAAAAACAACTTTGTTTCGGTTTTTATCATTATTATTATTATTTTTATTATTTTTTTTTTTTACACTCCCTCGGAATATTGTTTTTTAATTACACGGTATACATAATATTACGCCGGAGTCCTAAGCGTCAACGCGGCGACTATGTACTACGCGACCGGAGGGTCCGATTTCCGTTTCGCCAAGCACGATAATGGATTTTAATTAACCTCGGGACGACCGTAGCGGCGGCGGGAAGAACCGGGAATATAATATATATATAGGAGAAAATGTTCCCAGTTGCAATAATATCCCGTGTGTATACACACACACACACACACACACACACACCCACTCGTATAGTTTTAATATCGCGCCGGACAATATTGACCTATCCGCCGTCCGCCCGCCGTTCTCGTCGCATAATATTTCGGTGTGTACCGTATAAAATAATGCTGTTGCCGGGCATGTACGCACGCATATTGTACAGCCGGCCCGGCGCCCTGTCGGCCGTCAACGGCGCCGGTGAATAATGGCCGGGCCGCGTCCGACGTACTCCTATCACCGTTATTGTTATTATCATAATTCGCACACCCGCCCGGCCGTCCGCGGCGTAAAATATTCCGGCGTACGCGCGCACCTATTGCGCCGCACCGCGGTACCGCGTAATAATATGCGCGGGCACGTGCGTTTCACTCGCACGCTTTCGGGGAAAACCCATTCGCAACGCGCGGCCGGAGGCAAACGAAACGAGACGCGTCCGGAGAGCGTGCGGCCGGACCGCGTCGGCGGTATTCGGCGGACCGAAACCACGTGCACAAGACGGGCGCGCGACGCGCCGAAATGTCCTTCGCGGAAAACATCCGCACAGTCCCACCCGATAACGTCGGGTCGGTCCTTTTAACACCGTCGGTACTTGACGACGGTTATGTTTGTCTATTGCGTTATCCAAATGAATGGTCCGTAACTCGTGGACCCCGCGACCGCCGAACCGACACCGCAGATTTGGAAATCGACCGATTTTAATGTTTGAAATTTGATTTGTTTTTGCGCTTGCAGTTAGTGAGTAATAAACGGAGAGCGTATTAGCGCGTTGCGAGGTACAATTTATTTTCCTGTAATATTTGGCGTCTCGCGGGCACCTGCAGTCGAGAATCAGTGGCATGTGGCGCGCGTTGTAGCGATTCTGAACTAGTGGCCAAAAAAAAAAAAAGTACTATTATTCGACACGACGTGTTTTGACAAGCGTAATGGAAAGAAAAAAAAAAAAAAAAAGAAGAAAAAACTGAAACATTACTGTCTGTCAATACGCACGGCGGTGTGCGACTCATTGTTTAGGAACCGTAACTTTTAACGCGCGCGACACGATCCATCGAGTTTAAACTAATTTCATTTCATTTTATTTTTATTTTTTTTTTTCAACAACTCCCCGGGTGGTTATACTCTGTCGCCACACCACCACCACCGCCGTCACCGCCGCCGTAGTCGTCGACCCCCGATGAACTTACATACTATACACTATACGCTGGTAGCATATATTTCCCACCCTAATATTTAAAGGAAAAAAAAAACCGTGCACGTGTATATAGGGGTACATCACCCGTTCCCGCCAAACGCTAGTACGAGTGTATAGGGATCGTTAACACCACTACGGCCGGTCTTCACCTAACCTCAGTCCGGTATATTTAATTAGTTAAAAGCCTCTCGACACACACCGCGCGGATAGCCGAGACGGAATAGAAACCGAGTTCTTTCAGTATTGTTCTTTGGAACCCATATACCATACGGGCTGTAGGGTCCTCGAGATGCCGATGTGTGACGATAACTACAGAAAACGCGAAAAATGAATAACAAATGCGATCGGTGGATAAAAAAAAAAAAAAAAAAATGAAAACGAAATCAAAGATTAATTGTTTTAATTGTAACACGTAGTTTTATTTTTTAGTAAATTAACCGAGTTTGATAAAATTCGATAATGCTGGGCAAGTCAAACATTTGTTTTTTAACTAGTCGAGTTTATATGGACAAAATTAAGTTAATTTAAGTTAAAATTTAACTAATTTTTAAGTTCAAAGTTAAATCCTAAAACATTTAGTTAAGTAATTAGTTAATAATTAAATTCCACATTTTTGTTGGCAATCAATATATTATCTTAATATAAAAAGTTAGATTTAGAATCTCGACCATTTTTATACCGTAAAAAGATCGTAACTTATTAGTTATTAGTTATTACAATGTTTAATATAAAACGACCCGTTATGAACAATTTTTCCGAAACACAACCCATTTAAAAAATACAAAAAATAAATAGGTAATAATTTTAATTTAAATAAATAAACTAATTTTGATGCATATATATATATTTTATATAATTATATATATTATATATATGTATTGGTATTTATTTAACACATTAGCGCCCGCCGAATCATTATTTTTTTCAATTTTATTTTATTTTTTTTTTTTTTTGAAACACTTCTTTAATACACTTACCTATAATAAAAGGAAATTAAATTTTTTTCCTTGTTAATGTTGCCATACGTTAATGTTAGGTACTAATGGATTAATATAACTGAATTTTTGGCCAATTTCAAAATTAAAATATTTAAAATAATAATTAAAATTTTAAATAATAGTTTTCTTAGTTTAACTGAACGTGGTAGTGAGTTTTTAAAGTAATTTATCTGTTTAATTTACTAATACAAAATCGGTTCTAGTCCAAACGGGTTGCAGTTTTATTAGTGGTCTAAACATACCTGGTCCATGCTAATAATAATTACTTTGATTTTAAAACTTTTAGATTCTGAGTGGAGCGAGGAATGTATTGGTTTTACAACCAATATGTTTAATGTTTATTTTTTTTATCCGTGAACAACTTTTCTACCAGAAATCTTTCTCCGGTTTTCAAGTGTAGCACTTTTTTTGAAAGGAAATGTCCAAGGGTTTCATAATAAATGGGAAAAATAGTAGAAAAAACGGGAAAACGTACGAAATATATTATTTTCAAATCGTTGATACTACGGCTTTTTAAAACATGTACAACCAAACACCGCTCTGCATCGTCTTTCGTAACAAATAATTAATTGTCGCATACAGATATACGCTAAATCTCCGCTATCCCTTCCCAATTTCTCATCTATAACAGTAGCTCACCCATCGTATGAAATATGTCCGTTTTATTTTTCTGTTTTTTTTCTATAAAATCGACGAAGACGATTTTTTTGTTTGCATTGTTTAATTAATATTCAATTGTTTGAATACAAAAATTAAATAAACGAGAAACAACGGCGTCCAAAAAGCGAAAGAAAAAAAAACATTTACATCGTAAAATTCTTATCTTTCCAGTTCAATTTGTCCCGGTAAAACGGCGTCATAATAATAAGAAAACCGGGCGCGAATACCAGTTTGTAGTTTTTCTCGGTCGAACAGTTTCAAATATAATTTTCGTATGCCCTGCGTGTAGTTTGGACGACGACGACGACGACGACGACGACGATCCAAAACCTCCGGACCATGACTCCGGATCGTAAAAACGCCAGTCTTTCGCGCTCGTCAGCGATGTCTTCCTGTTATTAGTTTTCGCCCCTCCTGCCCTCCCTCCCCCACTCGCCCGTTAGGTCGCTGCCGGATCGACACCGCCGCCACCATCGCGACTGCGACAATAATAACAATAATTCGGGCGACACGAGGCCTACGCTCATACTCACACGCGCGCGCGCGTTATTTAGGGTTACCGAATTTACGGTCTTTGACGGGTATCAGGGTAAATGAGCCGACACTAAGGGTCCCGGGCACTGTCGATAAAACGCAGGCCGACTTAAAACTATATATAATACCGTCTGTATACCATTGCAGTACGTATATACGTATACAGTATAGTACACCGTCGAACCGGTAGTAACGACGACTTATAATACGGTGGGTGAGTGGGAGGTAGGGAGGGTCGATAGGAAATCGGAAGCGCACGGCGGGTACTTGTCCCGTTCAAAACTAATCCGGAAACTTAACCGTCTCATCGTCGTCGTCGTCGTCGTTGTCCGAACGCAGTAAATTTCTGCGACTACGGTGCAGACGGCTGGTTTTCGGTTTAGGTGTCTGAAGCAGTAATACGCTATCTGGACAGTAAAACGAAAACATTTTTCGTTTTTTCTTTTTTCGTATTGTTATATCAGCAGTTATTTCGAATGTTTAAAAACTTAGCACCCCCAGTTAATAAGCGACAAAAATTGAAAAAATAGTATGATAAAAGCTGTCTTAAGATAATGCAGATGGGTGCAGCCACTGTCATAGGTAATTGTATGTATAATTGTAATTGAAATCGGACAGGTAAGGTACTATAGGGAGGCCAGTTTTCTTTGATTAAACTTTTATCCGGCAGTCCATTTTCAATTTAATTATTTATTAGGGCTGCAGTTCGAGAAAGTTATCTGGCTAGTCATTTTGGGTTCAAATCTGTTTTCAGAATTCTTATCGTTTCACTACATCGCTCGGATTGATCGACAATAATTCGGTCTATGCTGTTATGTGTTAGAATTTAGACAAAAAAAAAATACCTTTTTTCCTACTTAATGTATGGATATTTCGGAGCACATTGAACTTTTCAAAAAAGTGATCGTAGACGTGTATAAAACGTTATAAATTCTGAGTGGAGCGAAGAAGCTTATAGTTTTACAAAAATGTTTATCATTATTATTTTTTTTTTCTGTGGACAACTTTTCTACCAGAGAACTTGCTCAGATTTTTACGTGTGACACTTTTTTTGAAAGGAAATTGGTGTGGGGAAGTACTTTAAGAAGGTCATTTTTCGATTTTTTCAAAATTTTTCTCAACAAATGTGAAAAACCGAAAAGAATATAGGAAAACCGAGATAAACGTAGGAAAAACGTGAAAATCGGTATAATATTAATCAAATTTTACTAAATAATACCGGATCTTATCGAATGATTACTATAAAAATACAGAGAAGACTCGTGTGCAATTTTCCGCACCACCTTGGCTATCGACAAACGTCAATGAAATATTATTACGAGTATTTGACGTTGTTCGAAAAGCGTATGAGGTTTTGCACGAGGCGCGTTTTTTTTATAGTGGTGTCCCCGAGTAGGCCTAATCCACTGTGTCAATCAACCTAACCTTACCTGAAATCCATAATATGACTCTCTATAATATAATACGATCACCGAATGCCGATCCTTGTTTTATGAAGTCTTCCGCATCTACCAGCAGTCTTGGTTTGAAAAGTTCTCGTGAAAATAAATTGGAAAAAAAAGATTTTTAAAAGATAGAAAAAAAAAACACTACTTTAATACCGATGAAGAAAACTTAATAAACTTTTGAAAAAAGTTTAAAGAAATGATTATAAAACAGTACAGAAAAATAAAAATTTAAAAATGACAATGAATAAAACAAATTTAAGAAATATAATTTACTACGATTCGATTAAATATGCGTACAACAAAGAAAATTAAAATTATTGAAAACATTATTAGCCAGCATCGTGGTATTGTATGATTTTACGATTGATCGATTTTCATAAAAATCTCAACTTTTAACGTATATAAAAATAAAAAGACGGACATACTTCACATGCGGGTGCAGCAACTGTTATAGATGTGAGCAGAGAAGGTAGGATACAGACGGGAAATTAATGTATATATGTAAACAATGATAAACCATTGTTAATGAAAAAACGATTCTGCGATTTTGCCAGAAACATAAATTCTTTGTGATGATTAACCCCTGAGTAACCCCAGTGTTTGGCCTCTAGTTGCGCCTATGCGCTTAAGATCGTTGAAAATCGCTGTGTTGCCAAGCGATTGTTAACCTATACGTCGGATTTCGTTTTAATGATTTAAATATTAGCAGATTATTGTTGACCCAATAAAGTTTTCACGTACACAAAGTATGGTAGGTAAATGTTGAAATTGAAAAAAAAAATTAAAGTCGCATGTATGATACAATCGTTTTTATTTTCGTTTAAAATTTTTTTTTATTCATCAAACGTTTTTAATTGTAACTGCTGGCTATCACATAATGTCCGATTTTTAACCAAATTGAAATTTGTGTCATTCGTTCACTTTTGAACGAAGACTTTTTTCTTTGTTTTACTTAAAACGTATTATTATTCGAGTTCATTCGGCTTCTATGATCATTTCGTTACACAATGAATTCACCTAGGCCATTCTTAATATTCAACACCAAAATCTTTCAACTTGGTTAAACATAATTCATTTCCGCATCTTTTTTTTTATTACGTTTTCTGTCCTCATCATCGGCGTTCTCAAAGTTTATTTCCATATCGGGCTCCGTTTCTGCACTGACGTAGTAATGGGTATGGGGTTCTCCAGCCCATTTACCGAACATTTTATTGCCGTCCGTTTACCTCAGTGACCAAGTTTCCGATCCGTACAATATTACCGGTCGTGTCAAGGGATATTAGTTGCTATCTCTGTTGAAAAGGAGGAGCAAGGCTCGCCGTTCGAAAACCAACAGTAAACATCTTATTTAAAGGTACGAGGAGTAGCGGTGAAAATGGCGTGAAAACCGTAGCTTAAACACGGTTGAAAAAGAAACGGGGGGGGGGGGGGGGGGGAAACAGAAATCAAATTTACTTAAAACCGTACGGGTAAACCGCCGGACCGCGTCGAATCGCGTCCCGTAGTCCGACCCGGTCGAGTCGATATTTCCGCAAACCCGCCCGTACTACCAGATCGCTCGGTAACAATGCCAATCGCGGTCAACGAGCGTTCGCCTACGAAATTACTGTTCGGTAACGGACGGCGAAACGTAACACACGTCGTAAACGGCGCGCGCGGGTACCGGCGGTCGGACGCATATTGTGCACGCGCGAGACGGACGCCCGGTCGCGGTCAGTGGGTCGCGCGGGTATCGTTAATGAATTACGACGATTCGCGCGTAAACGTCCGGCCCGTCGACGGCGGCGCGTCGGTAATGACCACGACGGCGCTCGGGAAATAAAGCGACCGCTCGGGGGCGCGCGGCTGGGTCGGCCGTCTCGCCGCCGTTTGTCTTATCGTTTCGCGCGGTCGGAAAGGTTACGCGGGCGGGCGGGCGCGCGCGTTCCGCCGGTCGGTCGGTCGGTCGGCCGGCCGGCCCGGCAATAACGCCCGCGGTATAATATATTATAATATTACGATGCGCGCTGTACAGTATACATAATAATAATAATAATAATAACGATAATAATAATAATATCGGTCTCGTCGTCGTCGTCGCCGCAAGACTGAAAACGGTCGACCGAGTTGCTCGGCGATGATGCGGTGCACCAGTACGTGCAGAAGCTAATTTGTCCGAAGGGTCCCCGGCTCGTCCGAGCGTGGTCGTATTCCGTGTGTATAATATTCCCTCCGTAGCCCCGCAAGGATCCGGCCGCCACAAAAGACGCGGCGACGACGCGCCCGGAATAAGTACGGCGGCGGCGGCGTCATTATAATAATATATCGAGCGGTATATATACCTGGCCGGCACAACAAACCCGCGCACACTGTATATAATACACGCACACACACACACACACGCGCGCACACACATACACACAAACACACACACACACACACACACACACGCGGGCGCGCCGGTAGTCTTATTCCCGGCGGCGGACTCCGTTTGTCCGCGAAACGCCCTCGCCTCGTCGTCTCTACACGACGGGTCTCTCTCGCCCTTTGTGTGCGCGCGACGTTGTTTTCTCCGCGGGCCGACCGGCCGACCGTAAAGTCCGTGGCTCACCGGTCCGATTACATGTTCACCGATCCGAGTAACCGGGGGAAGAATAAAAAAAAAAAAAAAAACAACAAGGTTTAAAACAGTGAGACCGTCCCGCGACGCCGTGGTCACTCCGACGGAAACGATTTGTCAATAATAATACGCGCAACTATATTATTATATACCTAACTGCGATTCGGACGTGCCCGCTAAAAGGTAACCCTTCCTTCAAGCTCCACCGGTAAAAGACCGTCCGTTCGGACGGTTTTCCGTCCGAACGAATAGCAATGCGTTTCGGCCGCGGAGGGATCGCGATACCGTTTTCAAAGTTATTCGGAACACGTGATGGGAGAAAAAATGCAACGATAGATTGTACTGCAACAACAAACAAAAACGAAAAACGAGCTCAATAAGATTTTATTCGACTCTCGTTAACGATACTATATTTGTATGGTGTGGCGAAATTTGAAATTCATAACTACTGCCCACCTCAAAAACGTTTACTCATATAAATATATACTTTTTAACCTCTACAAAAAACTACTATCTTGAATGTTTGTACCCATTCTACCCGACTATCTCAAAATATGATGTGTTCGCTACATTTGAAGTATAGTTTAAACGCCACTGATTCTCGTCAAAAGTTATGATTTTCATACTAAACTATTAGTCCGCGATAACCATTTATTTTATCTTTTTTTATCCTCTCTTACTGCAGTAAAGACGGTCATCGACACTTCCCTGTTTAGTACCTAATTCATATCTGTCTTGAAACGTCCCGTTGGGAAGCATTTTAAACTGCCCGGGTATTGCCTGTTTTATTCTCAGTTGATACTTGATTCTTACTTATTTGATACTTGATACTACTCCGAAGTCAAATAGACTCCATTAGCCTTCACTTAAAGATGTTTAAAATTGTGGTTTTTAAATTTCTAAACAACACATTTTAAATAGTTACGAATGGTTACATATGGTTGTATACTACTTTACCAAAAATCTGTTCATAAGCTCTACTACTTGAATATGCGTTTTTCCGTAAAATAAATAATCTGATTATCGTAACTGAACGTCACAGCAGTCACCTTAACTTTTGAGCGGTAAATCAGTATATTTTACGATACTGTGTGAACATTTTAGAGCATTTTTACTTTTCGGAAAATTGTTTTCCAAGAAAAAAACATATCCCAGTAAAAGTGTAAAAGTAATAGATTCTTCGCGTTTGCTCCATCCGGGAACTAAAATCGTATAGTATGAATTTATTGATTTACATAACTCGGTCGTTGTGAAACCCTCGATTTCTACTATTTATAATCAAAAATCGCTTTTTAAACGTTATGATTCGAGAACGGAACGTAAAAGTTCGGCGATATCACATCAAAGGGAAAACCTGGGAAATATCGAAGTAGAACGAGTGCCGACAAGTGTCGAAATCGAAATCGTCGGTGTGCCTAAGTAACCGTCATCTAAACTCGTCGTCTCTTTTCGATACCGTAGTTAATCGCGCGCGCTCGCGCGCGTGTATGTAGAAACGCGAAGGTTATAATAGATGTGGTAATAAAAAAAAAAAAATAATAACAATAATAATAAAAATTGCACATTAATTCAACAAAGTCCGATCCTCGGCCCGTGTGATTGACAAGAGATACGTCATGTTATGTACTGTCTGTCAACAACATCACACTATTGTGTTAAACTTTAGAAAAAAAAAAAAAATGTAACAATAGTATTGTTTACGAAATACCCATTTTGTTGTCCGGCCTGTACCTGCACCATAATGTACGCGTATTATATACTCGCGTACCCAGTTCAAATATTTAACGTACGTTATGAAAACTTAATGGAGGGTTGCGATAGGTGTGCGCATCGCAGTAATAATCGACAACAGAGCGCACGCAGTGAACGCGCGGTCAAAGTAACCTATAAAAGTAATTATGTGCGGTCCATTTTTAATGTGTGGCCGAACACAAACAATATCATTTCGTGTTACCTCATAACATTATATGCAGGTATACCCGTGTGTATAAGCTCTTCGGTTAAAAGCCATTCGACCATTTTTTTTATTATTATTTTATTATTACAAAGACCCCCTGCGTAGTGATATAAAATGCATTAAAACCCATCTCGACAAATTGCACTAACACGCGCATACATACAGTACGCATTTTTTTTTTTACCGTCGCGTACCCATACCTACCTATGATGTATTGTAATAGTGTATGTGCTACACGAAACCGAAACCATCAAACCAGTTTGCATCGGGTACGTACGAGTATACGTATAATAATAATAATAATAATATAATGTCCGATAATGAAGTATTAAATAATACTATCTGTTGATAGAAAATAAAATTGCGCAAAACTATTTTGAAAATTGTGTAACCGATAACAATATACTATAATATTGTAATGTAATCTATTATACGCATCGTGACGGTAACATCTTGTTTCGGTAAAAAAAACAAAATAAATAATAATAATAATAATAATAAAATCATCGTATTTTAGATTCTGATAGCGGAGCGAAGAAGCTACATTAGTTCTACTGAGACGTGTATGGCTTTCTCGGCAAACACAACTCGGGCCAGTAAAAAATGATCCGATGTTTCCACGCCACACTCTATTAAAAAATGCGATACATTTTTTCCCACGTGATATTTTATTCGAACGAAATGATTCCCGACAGTTTTCTCTATAAAATTGAAAAAAATGATAAAGAAAGTCGTTTTATTATCGGTTTTATTTTTTTTAAATTTATGCGTTACCTATTTGTTTATTATCCTAATGATAAGAACCGACGAAACTGATACTAATCTGCTCAAAATGTTTTTCGATCGCAATGGTTTATCGTTGTTTATAGTAAATATAATAAAATATAACCCTACATAATTTTCGAATTTCTCGCCCACTAAAGTGGTTCACCCCTGCGTGTAACGAATAAATCTCCGGCTCCTTATTTTATTATTTACTGATACCTATTGGTAGTAATAAGGTACACGGATTTCGGATTTAAAAATTGGCGGATTTCTGGTTTTATTTTTTATTTAATATTATGTTTAAAAAACATGATTGCCGATATTATTGTTAGTTGATAAAAACGAATGATATTTATTTTGTACACAATACGTTCAATATATTATTTTTACTATACATATCCAAAATCAAAGTTTAAGAACCCCGGATTTTCAATAAGTTTTGGATTCTCGAACCTTGGACAATCCAGATTTTTCAAATCAATTTATTTATTTATTTATATTATACTCATGATATTTTAATGATGAAGAAGTAAGCTCTTTTGTTTTTTATTAATCAATTAAATTCACATGCATAAACACAATAAAGAATGTATATTTGTTTTCGTATAATAAAATCGCTGATTTTTGCCTATACCATACTCCTTAAAAAATCGTTCGTCCGTATACCCTTGAAAATAAAATAAACCATAATAATGCCCACCGGCCAGAGATGATAGTACTGTGCTTTGCAACTAGATGTCGTTGGATAATTTGATGAACGCTCGTGTAAACGTTAATACCGCACGTACGATATTTTATTATATTGTAGTAGAGGGCTTTTTTTCGTTTACCGAATCATTATCGTATAGTGTTTTAGGAGGGGACGTACATACACACACACACACACACATATATATACACACATATGAAATTCACTTTTCTTTTTTTTTCACAGTGTTAGTGCGGGCACTTTGTTGCGAAAAAGAAAGGACGACACGAAAATGCAATAAACCAATAATCCCTATTTTCACTCTTGGACAGGAAACCGTCGGAAATTTAGGGGTTGAGTCGACTGCAGCTTGTCGTCGCCGACATAATATCGTTGCGTCGTCGTCATAATAATATGTGCCGACCAAATCCGTTTACCGGCAACGCGATTGACCAAAAAGCGTAGGACCGTAAAGTTATTGGAGAAATTCGATTTTCTGTCGTCCACCGACCTTAACGCGATTTTGTTTTCTATACTCTCCTAGCACGGTACACTTGCGCCATTGCTATATTGCCGCAGTTATAAGCAAATGCGTACGGCAGTGATAGACAAAACCGGAGGGTCGGAATTCCGAAACAATAAAATCATAAAATATTATGTCCTTTTCTTTTTATATAATATAATAATAATATATTGTTCTCTCGATAGTGTAACGAAAATCCGCCGTTTTTTCATAATATATATTGGGGACGGCCAAACTTTTTTTGGTAGAGATCTACTAAGGATGTATTTTTTTTTTGAAGACTAACATAAAAAAAAAAAAATGTGTAATTATATTAATTACCTAATAGGTGCCTACTATTAGGAATAAACATCCATGTACAAATAATAAAACAAAAATATACAGTTGAATAATATTTTTCATCATATTAAGACTTCATTATAAATTACATATATCAGAAATAAAATTGACAGAATAAAAACTGTAAAAAACTGTATTACTTGATAAACTGACAGCGAATGTTCTAACAAGATAAAAATTATCGGCAGTTATGATTTATCTACTAATTGTATGGAAATTAGTTTTAACGAAGGGAGATCGACTATGAAATCGTCCGCGATCTACTGGTCGAAAGCTTGGTCTTTCCAGATATATAGTTTGACTAAAAATATTGTTTTCAGTAATTTTAGGTACCTTTTGAATCGACAAATAATTTGAAAGTATCAAATTACGTTACGAAAAATACGGGGAAAAGTATATATACGAAAATAAAAATACATATAAATTGAAATAAACCGGAGGAAGACCCACGAGAATAATATTTGAACGTGCATTAATACTTTATAACGAACACGTCACGCAAAAAGCTTTAATATTAAAATATTTTATAAAAAATATGCGCACCACAATTTTTTGTAAAATAACAGAGAGTACTGTGGAATAAAATGTTTGTAAATCAAATTATAATAGTTATATGTTTTACGGACAGGAAAGAAATTATTATACATTTTCTATACAAGTTCAAAGGGTCGCAGTTAATTTTATAGAATTTTTAATGAAATAATATGTTCGTGTATTTCAATTTTTAAGTGCACAAACAAGGGAACAAATATATAGTAAATATTTTAATTTTTAAAAATAAAATAAAACCAGGAATACGTTGTTGTAATTCATTAACGTATTACGGTATATTATTATTATTCAGTATACACGTGTGCAACTAATGCGTTCGGTTTGAGATTAACGATAATACTGCAGTTTTCTTCGTCGCTTTTTCTGTAATCACTTGCAGCTTATAGATAACGTAATTTTAAAACGTATTGCAGAGTCATTGATTTTCCCCTTTTCATTTTGCTATTGGAATTTAAAATAAAAAAACTACTCGACTTTATCGGCCATTTTTCGTTGTTGTTTTCTTTTAATGCATCGATGTTTCGATATTTTTTTCCCGCACAACGGTTGTATGAGTTTTTGAAAAAATAATGTAATTAATGTACGCGTTTTTTTTTTTTTTTTAAAAAAAAAAAAGGAAACAAAATTCTAATGTCTATTATTACTGTCTATATAATATGTGTATGTGCTTGCGCGCGCGCGTGCGATACAAGAAGATTATTGTCGTTAATCTGGCGGACAGTGCACATTACCATTTCGACCGGTGTCCATCAATCATTGTCGGATAGGGTTCACAGAGATATGTATAGTGTGTCGTTGCGGCCGTCGTCCATTTATCAAAAGCGCCCGAAACTGATTCGATTGTCGGCGAAAGGGCTCTCTAAAAGGATTAAAGGCGAATATTCGGGACGGGGGGATGGTGTTGGTGGTTGGGCAAGGGAGGGCACTGGTCATTTTAATTTCACGCCACGCCACACTATACGTATGCACGTCCATCGAGCGGTATAGGCGCGAAAATCGCGGTAAATATATTACTACACGCACAGATTTCGTCGAAAAGGGAGAATTAAGGGTGTGGAAAAAAAATAATAATGAAGAATTTGTTTTTTTCAATGTTCCAACAGAACGCGAAATTTTCCGTAAAATTTTTCAACCGTTTATATTAATGATAATACCGGTTCTATAAACGATAGGCGATTGCTTGTATAATTTGTAGGTGATATTTTTGTCGACGGTAGTTTTTGTCTAGGTGGTGAATTTAAGGCTCTGATCAAAAACCTTCGCATAAAGGAACTTATTTATTATGGAATTTTACGATAAACGTACAGATCGGGAAACGTTTTAATTTATTTTGTAATTAAAAACTAGTATACCTATATAGACGATCTTCGATTTAGTAAAACATGTTTAACCGAGCCCCATACAGAATCATAGTTTGTTTTAAACGGTTTATTGAAATGACCATATTAATATATGTACCTTACACCTACCCACTGATAACAGCGGTTATTGAGTGAGGATCAAACAAATAAGGTAAAAAACAATTACAAATATCTACCATCTGTATCAATTTTGAGCACAACAAAGAATGTATTGGTTTTACCATGGTGATATATAAAAACAAAATTTTTTTTGTGCCTGTTTAGAACTTTCTACCAGGAATTTTGCTTCAACCAAAAACCGACGAAAGAGATTTTTTGTAGCATTCTGGATTTAGTTGGAGGTCATTATGTTTTTTATTCTGTAAAAATCTCAGCATTTAAAAACATCGTAAATCGAACTTCGCTCAGAAACATGTATCGCCAGCGATAATTTCTCGTTGCGTGCAGATGTAAATTAAATAACTTTATTTATACTGTCTTTCCAAATTCCCACTTATAACAGTGGCACACCCATAAGCAATATGAGATTTTTTTTCTTTATTTCGTTTTAATCATTTGGTTCAGAACGGTATAATATAAAATAATGTAATAACCATCAAGTCAAAATAATTTGATTACCGTGTACATTTAATAAGGATGTATCCAGAGGCTTTCTGTAGTATATTATGAAAATGACAGAAACAAATGGCCGAGCGATGACTGAAGAACCTATAGGCAATCCAATTAGCCCCCGAGGCTTTGTGCAGCGAAAACACAAGGGAAAAAGGAGATCCTGAAACCCGGAGGCCGATATTATTTTAATCGAATATCTAGTCACCGGTGTTCCGATAAAAATTTCATCATCCCACTTGGTAGGCAGGTATAGGTATAATAGTATTTTTCCTTTTACCGAGACCATAAACTGATTATCGACATTATTCGGGTTACCGAGTTCGGGAAACATAATTATAATGTTTTTTGATAAACAGATTCTCGGGGACGCAAAGTAAATTAGGTTTTCAGTCTGCTTTTATTTATTTTTTATACTCGGTTGAAAAAAAAAAGTCTTATTGAAAACCCGGACGAGGTAGGTATAAAACGCTGCTCCGTTGACCGTGACTTCGATTAATATAAAGTCAAAAGGACGGGTGAATCGCACAGGACTTTTTTTTTTTTTAATGAAAAATCTTTTACGTTTTATGTAAGTCTTTTGCTAATGGTCCGTTGAAAGGCGAATACACAGAGAATTTTTACGGTCAACGAATTTAATCATCGAATTAGGACTGCGCGAAATTAACGCAAAAAAAAAAAAAAAAATGAAATGAAACGTCATTCGTAAGCATAATAGTATAAAATACTGTATATGTTTGTATTTTGTCGACTTTATTTTTGTTTAGTTTTGCAGTAGTATATGTTCTCAGTGAATTATATATTATTTTATGACTTTGTGTACATCAAAAGCATTAATTTCAAAGAAAATAATTCTTCAGCTTTTTAGAATATTTTATGTTTTGACAATATATAATATAATTTGTATAGTCTTTACCTACATTAATGTAATTATAAGTTCAAAAATTGTTTTTTTTTTTTTTAAATAACATTTTAATTTTCATCAAACGACGAATTTCTGCGTCGCATAAATAATAATGTTACACTTTTCAAGAACAACTTTATAATAAAATATAGTACTTTTAATCAGTTTTAATGGTAAGTGTAGAAATAATTAAAACTTAAATAATTTAATTTCTATGAATACAGAAAATAGACTAATATTACAAATGAAAATATCTTTCAATGTATTATCATGGGCAGATAAAGAGGGGATAGATGCCACGAAAGCTGTTATTTCATATGCAAACAAATTTAATTTTTCTGTTAAGATAAATTATAAAGGTGTACATTATTAAAAGAAATATGCTAAAATATTATGTGACTATAACTACTGTGAATTATTTTGATTAACCGGGGAGGGGGCTATAAAAGAGAAAGCTAGCTAATGTTCATTATTTTTATATATCTACTATACTGTATTATTATGATTTTAACTGGAAATTTGGGGGACAATTTTTTTTTTAGATTCTGGAAAGATACTTATAGTACATAGTTTGAAATTTGTAACAATGAACTCAGCCTTGAAACTTAAGATTTAATTGTGATTATTTCTGTTGAACTCGTGGTCTTTTTCTCTGGTTTCTACGCATCAAACCCATCTCACATCTGATCGTCTATTCAGATGAAGAACTATCAATCACTTTTGTTTTCGAGAATCGCCACCGAGTAATTCCGCATAATCTTGTATTAAATCTTATCGTCTCGTTCTGGTCGTTCCTATGTAGAAGTATTTTTTCACGGGTATTCTGTTGTATCGCATCTTTGATTAGCCCGTTGCAAATTAAGATTTAGAAATGCGTAATACATCGCATCCTTAAACGAAGAATGCAACAACTCAAAATTTGGCACTTTTGACATATTGGTATAAATATAGAATCGTAAACATTTTCTCTATAAACAGTATATCGCCATAACGTATACTATTATTATTTTCGGCATCACAGTGACGTGTCAATATTGAGTTTTTCATTTGGTTTATTCTAACGAAAGCAACACTTCCATATTGAATTGCTTCGTAATAAGTCAAATTTTAATAATATCTGAAAATCTGAAAACTTCCATAGTTACCATTTGTAGAGTGTATAGTTATTTGTTGAGTACTAGTTATCGTTAAGACGAAATTTAAGTCTGCCACATTTAGGTTTATGGCCGTTTTGAATAACAGTGCAATACTACTTCAAATCAAAATACGGCAGTGTTCCACTAGAATTTAAAACCAAAAATTGCCGTAACCGAAACAGAAACGAAAGACATCTGAATATCGTATGCATAATTTAAAATAGTAGAAAACATAAAATATAACGTGCGAGTTTCATTGATATAGCATAGAAATCGACATCCCGGTTGACGTTTGAAATTTAAAATTCGTTTTTTTCAAAACAACAAACTTGTGGTCGCGGTGCCGTGGAAATAATTATTATCGATATTGTTTAATCATATAATAATCGGGGTACGTACGTTCATGCCCTAAAAAAATGCCCGAACAAGCATGCGATTATGCATTAAAAACAGGCAAAATATGCCGTAAAAAGTTCGGAAATATGCATTTAATGTACTAAAAATCTAAAAATATGCGAAAAAAAAAAATCGTTTTTATATTTACGAAAAATTCAGTTTATCGAAACGTATCGGAACAGCGGGAGGGTGCGATAACATTGATTTCGCGGTACTGCCGTAGTGAAACCCATTAAGCCGCGCGAGAATAAAAGCGAACCTTAACAAATGCTGGAGATAATATTAATTATGTAAACATGTTCGTGAATGTCGTCAATTGCAAACGGAAAAAAAAAAACAAAAAACAGACATAGCAACCCAAAATAAGCAAAACCGCGCTTGAATTTGTATTCTATTATTAGTGTTGTTACGAGACGGGCGTATCCGTAACCTCACTCGTAACATATTTTCCCGTGTAGCAAAACAAAACGCGCAAATGCGCACGTACTCGCGACCCCGGACGGATGTGACGACGAAATATCGCATAAAGCCTCTATTTGACCAGCGAACGTTGGTACGGGACGATATTGGCCGTCATCACTCCGCCGTACACTATCGTGCCGATCGTTTGTGTGCGGACAATACGACCGGTAATACGTATACGCGAGAGAGAGAGAGAGAGTGAGCCGCGGAGACGAGAGAGGAAAGAGAGCGGTCGAAACGAAAAACCCGACGGTCCCGCGACGAGGGATTATTGAGATATTTAAATTGTTATCGGGTCGCCGTCGATATAATAACAATATTATCGTATTGTAATATTCGGGGGTCGGTCATTAATACGGCCGCAACACTACTCGTCTTACACTCGATTATACAGTGCACACGAACCCGGCCGGAATATTTCCAAGACGTAATAATAATAATGATAATAATAATAATACAATATTACATATACATGTATGTATAGCATAATGACCGCGGGTTTCCTTTTTTCTCCTTACACTCCTATATCTAATGTACCGCGCGCGCAAGTATAATATTTTTCATTATTATTATTTATTTTTTTTTTTTTTTTTTTTTTACCCGCCAACAGTCGCCCGGGAACAACGATTTAATATAATAAAAGATCGGTTCGCAGCGGGGGGGTTGGGAGGGAGGGACGTCGGCGGCGGCCGAACATCGGCGCGTCTTTTGTGCCCCGGAGACGCTGAACGGCACCAGAAGAGTTGAACGCACCCCGAGACGAGGGCACCGCGGCACAATAATATTATGCAAATGGCCTGCGTATTATCGTACACGGAACACAATAGGACGGACGGAGAAACATGCGACGCGTACATTATTATAGGTATACGCGGCGTAATATTATATTGTATATTTATAGACACATATATTCGTTTATATAGGGTGACGGAGATATTAAAAAAAAAAATCCTAAACAAACACGAGCCCCGAGTATCCGGGATGAACCGCTCTCGTCTCTCCGGCGGCGGCGGCGTCGTCGTCGTCGTCGTCTTCGGTGACCCTGGATGTCGCGTGTATACATATTGTTATATAGGTGTCTGTCACTGGGGGGAGGGGGGGCCGTTTATATAAATCCACATCGTCGTTATTCATCAACGTCCGAAATCTATACGTGCATTATCGGTGGCGACGGAGGAGTCCCCGCGCGGCCCCGGTACCCGTTCCCCCCCACCTCGGCCGCGGGGTTTGTGATGTCCATTGTCCCGGTCCGTCCGCCCAGAAATCGGTGACAGACGCGCGCGAGCATTGCGTACCGTGCGTGTGGATGCACATTAATAATAACGACGAGTGAAAAAAAAAAATAAAAAAAAAAACACCGAACCGAATGCGTATACTATACACGCGCGCGTGTGAGCGGGGCTATGAGTGCGGGAGGGCGCGCGAGGGAAGAGGAAACAATAATAATAATAATAAAAAAATTAGAAGAAAAAAAATTATATACGTATATATATATATATATGTGTTATGATAATATACGGAACGGATTACGGACTCGATTCGTCGTATACACCAGCTATGGTATAATAATATTACGGAATGCGACTGTTTTTTTTTTTTCACCGTCCGGCTATTTCTCTTGTCTCTGACCTGTGAACCCCGCGACGGGAGTTATCGCCCGGCAGCGTCGTCGTCGCCGTCGCCGTCGGAGGGGCACCACAAAAGGACACGGAATCCATCGGGTTGATCCGTGACGATTTTTAAATACCGCCGTTGTTGTACACCTACACGTCAAAAACGCGATCACACATCGCGTTGCTCCATTTGTTATTTTGTTATTTTTTTAATTTTTTTTTTTTTTTTTTTTTTTTACAATGGTCATTTATATTATCAGGCGTCACCGGGAATAATGACAGTATGCGCTCCTTAAACGGTTAAAACGTATCCAGATGAGATTACGACACGCGTATATGTACATACGCATATTATTATACCTCTTTTCCACCGCATCATGCTAACCGACCACGATTCCGAATATAATGTAATATGGGAAATTAATCGTCGTCTATACGCCTAATTTTTTTTTTCTTTCTCGAATGCCGTCTGCCCGTCGTCGCGAGAACGACGACGCGGGCCGTTTTCGAATATTCAAAGACGTTTTTACCGCCCGACTCGACTCGCTCGTTAAAATACGTTCGGTAATTTCGTATTTATCGGCTTAGATATCACCGCGATACACGGACGCGGACATTACGTTATGTATCTTTGATCTGCATAAATCCGAGGTATACTACATTAGCATAATGGTATAATATATTATGTTGTATACATTTCTTAAATGTACAATTTATTCGACTAAGTTTTGAATTTCATAAAAAAAAAAATCTAAAAACATAATGATACACACTATTGATATTCTGTTAGAAATAAATAATATTTAAACTGAAGGTCCTGAAAAATTATGATATTTCAGAGGTGCTCGTATTGTATTTTTATTGGCATCAACGTTTTATTAAAACGAAATCGGTGTATAAAATCTCTCCTAAACTCTTTTTAGCTGGACGCCAGACCCCCCGGATCCTATCACGCTTAAATTCGCCACTGATATGTAATATATTTAATGTTCAATAGTTTCTTGTCCATCCCTGGCGATATTATAGGTAATAAATACAAATTCGGAGACGCACCCCGGCGACTCAAATGCGTTTGCGGGGGAGTGAGAGAAGGGCGAAACATTTAATGTAATAACGACGTAATAATTTTTAATTGGGTTTTTGATAAAATTCCAATTAGCTAACGACGCGGGACAATGTTCGTTGTAAACACAAAACGTTAAACACCTTCGTACGTACAGACGTACCTACGTAATTGTCATAAGTGGACCGGTCGTAAGGCTTTCCGCGCGTTTAGTATATTCATGTAATTATACCGCCGCCGCCGCCGCCGCAGCCGCACGAAAGTGACTTATTTCTACGGGGGTGGTCGTTTCGAGCGGCTATAATACGATACGCGAGATATTAAGAGATGATATCGTCTCGAATGACAAATTACACCGTGCGCAACGAAAACACACTCTGCGATTTCGGCGTACCTTAGAATATTGTGCGCGGCTCGGGGGCGTGCGGAATTACGAGCGAAAAAAATTGGGGGAGACGAGCGACGCTCTCTCTTTATACGTATAAATGTGTGTTGTACGGTGTACACGGTTTATTGCGAGCGCATCCCGGGAGCGCGGGGGGGTGTTGCGGAGGACGGAGGACGATGAAAAATATTCCGGAAAATATCGCTCTCGGAAAATATAATAATGTGAATCCATCACGGACGACTGGCCCGCGACGGCGGATATAATTGGCGAAACGTTAATGAACCGGGTCGCCACGGTCGGCTGCTCATTTTTTCTTCTCTCTACACAGATTATACCGCGCGCGCGGTACGCTGCGATAATACACAGAGAACTCCTCTGCCGCTCTCCCGCGTATACGTTTTCACCCCGCCGCCCCCGGATACCGTTAGTTAGTGCCGCCGCCGCCACCGCTCCCGGCCCGATCACCGACGGCGGGGGATTCTTTAACGGCGCTCAAAGCCGTCCGCGGGAAGGAAGTAATATGCGAAACGGTATCTCCGACGGCGTGGTTTAATCATAAGAGTCCTTACACGACAACGACGCCCGGATTTATCAATACCGGGAGTCATTGACTGCACGTTATATACAATTGCCAATAATAATAATAATAATAATAATAATAATAATGATAATAATAACTGAACGAGGGGTCGGAACGGACTGTCCGGCATTCCGCGCATACACCTACCACCCGCATAGACCGACTGCGTAGCGTTTAATATATTGTGTCTATAATACACAAACCCTATTGGGCAATGTCCGTTTCGGGCGGCCCTCAAAAACGGCACACCGGGGACCGGGGACACGATCACAACGCTAATCCGTAACGCATTAAGACGGTTTTCGCGCCCAACGGTTTTGATCGAAATTGTTTTTCGAAACGCGTGTTTTTTTTTTTCCTTACGTATAAAGAATCTGACGGTGTTTTAAAAATCAACCGATCGTATTTATTTTTTGGGCCGTGGCTAAAAGCCAAGTACCTAAAAATGTTGGCGGCCGGAGCGGGGCGAGTGTCCAGTCTCAATAGTTCAAATGTTTACATTTGTAATAGATTTTATCCCAATATCGTAACCCGGATCGCTTAAACCAGGTGTTTGACCGTTCGGAATTTATCGCAGCATTTTAATCGATCAGGTGTACGACGCGTTTTAGACGCCATTTTAGTACGATTATCGAATATATTATTATTGATATTGTCGGCAAACGTCACGGCATGGCAAATCAATAGTAAAGGTCAGCGCGGCGCCACTATGAATTCCTGCAGACTCGCTGGCAAACATTTATTTCGAGACATCTAATTTAAATTCGCAATTCTGACTCGTATCATCGTTCGATCGCGATCGTACTCGATGATAATTGTCGTTGCGGTATTGTACGCCTGTAACAGATTCGATTTAAACCACTGAACGGAACCGCTATAAATTACAAACATCGGAAGCCAAACGAATATTTGTAGAGGGCAATTTTGAATTGATTTAATCAATCAACCTTTTTTTTTAATGCCGTGCTGATTTCACGTCTTGCTGCCGACTCGTTCAATCGTCGGCGAAAATCCGTTAATATAATATAATGAACCGACCGCGTAGTCGCCGCGCAACGAATGATTTTCAAAGACAAAAAGTTCGATCATCAATAACCGCGCACACAATGTATTTCGACGTGTTATCGCGATAATATACCGGTACGCGACGCGTGCAGACGATCGTTTGCGCGGGTTTCCGCGCCGAGGACGTTTCCGCGTACGAAACGTCTTTTGGATGACAATCGCGTTTTGGCGACTAGTAATTTTTCAAAAAAAGAGGGTCGCTGGTTACGATACGTAGGCCGTGGCGCCAAACACTCTGCGGGCAACGGCTATATTATACGCGCCTAATATATATAATATAACAGCGCAGTGCGACGCGATCGCCCAGGAAATTCACGACCCGTTTTACAAATGACTCGCCGTTTCCTCTCTCCGACGGTTTTCCTACGCGCGCGCCCGCGATGGAAACGGCCTTTCGTACGCATACAAACGTTTAATTATCGGAACTTATGTCCGATTAATAACACGCCGAGGGTCGTGTGATTATCGTTATTATTGTGTACGCATAACAGCGGCAGTCAGCAGTCAGCAGCCTGATGACGATAGTGTTTTATAATATATATAATAGCCGAGCACGCGGCGCCGTTCGCGAATATTGTCAAACGGGAAACGACGTGACTTTGACTGAAGACCGTGCAACATCCGGAGACCGGCTATAATTCGTTACCAGCCAGTCGACGGCGGCGGCGGTCGAATATTGTCTACGAATCGAACGTACGCTGCCGACGGCGGCGGTCTCCGATGAGTCACGCGTCGCATCGAGACGCGGTGTAAAAAAAAAAAAAAAACAATAATAATAATAAAACATACACACGAGGACGACGCGGTTCACATGATTATCGCGCGGCACATCGACACGGTTGACGTTTACATGATGTAGTAGTTGCAGTGATAATAAATACGATGCGGCATTATTATTATTATTATTATTATTATTATCGTACGATAGCTGTGGGACGGGTAGTAGAACAATATAATAATATTATTATTATGTACAGAGTAAGCCGTTTGATGTTACGGTTCGGTTTGGGGGTTTTTTTTTTTTGTTTGATCGACGTGAACAATTTTCCCATCTAATCCTTTTTTATTTTTTTTTTTTTCACAGAGTAGATATCCATTATCGTTTTGTGTATACAATTTTTGCAAAGTTCCTATTGCAATATTACGTCGTTAGCGTTTATTTCCCCGCACAGACGCGTACAGATACGCGAGCTCGGTAAATTCGACGGATAAACGTATACATAATTTAGGTAAATTTAACCGATGTTTTTTTTTTTTACCGTTATTGAAATCAAACGACCTCTCATTTCGAACGGCTTTACGAGCCTAATAACATTTATTTAAGTCCTTTTGTTCCATGCACTGTATTATTAAGTGAATTTCGTCAAAAAATTGACGTTCTATCATCATAATTTCATATGATGAAACATATTCAAGTGATATTGAGATTTTTCGCCGTTAATCTTATGTAGTTGTAATGATAAGTTTCTAACCTTAGATACATATTACAAATTGAAACAATCTTACTGTTTTATTAGTTGTCTGCCAATAGTATTTTGTTGTTCATTATGCAATTCATATTTTTACTTTTTGTTTTTTCAAAAGCTAGAAAGTAATCTAGTTATTTCATTAAAAATTAAAAGAAACATTC
>CABPRJ010001429.1:2097506-2143813 GCA_902439185.1 Cinara cedri
CAATCTTACTGTTTTATTAGTTCAATCTTACTGTTTTATTAGTTGTCTGCTAATAGTATTTTGTTGTTCATTATGCAATTCTTTGTTGTTCATTATGCAATTCATATTTTTACTTTTTGTTTTTTCAAAAGCTAGAAAGTAATCTAGTTATTTCATTAAAAATTAAAAGAAACATTCAATAATACTCCATACTCATTAATATTTATTATATTGATTTTATATTCATTATATTATGTTAATTTTATTTCTATTACAAAATTTACCCGATTTACCGTAGTAAATTTACTAAATTTTAGTATAAATTCTACATCTTTACACTTACCGTACATATCTGTATATAAAAAATAAGTCGAAAATAAATCGTATATTCAAAAAATAAAATACAATTGATAGGCTCCGTGCAACAAATCAGGTTTTGGCAATTAGGAATAGAGTTTTTCCCCTCTCAATTGTGTGCAAGACAAAATAAATCCGACTTATATATAATATACGGGGGGGATATAGATACTACGGATTTGTCTGAATTAATATATTATGTTTAAAAACCAAATGAGTTCGCATTAGTTGTTCTTCTCCTAAACTATCCTAAAGTGTAAATTGCCTATAGAGCACTTCAATTCGAATTTTCGCTAAATTTAAATTGAACATTAGGTGTATAAATTTTAGATTTTGTGTATAATGAAAAATCGATTAATATAGTTCTATTGAGATTTGGTTTTTTTCCTAGGATAACATTTTTTCGATTAGTTAAAATGTTCTGGTTTCCCTAGAAGATGTGGATTTTTCGTCTAGTGGTACTTTATTTGAAGTATTTATCTTCTAGATTTCCAACAGTTTTTCTAAAAATGTTTTAACAAATGACGCTACCTTGGACATAATGGCCTACGTCTGATGTATTATGACCTTATCAAATATCGTTTTTTGATTATAGCGATTTATCATTGCTTTAAGTATATTTTAAATTATAACACTACATCTTATATCTTATAGTCTACTAGTTTGTCCACCTTGTGAAGTATGTTCGGCTTTTTAACTACTCACACTTTTTAACACACTTTTTGTTTCACGTTTGTGATTTATACGAGTTTCGTTAAAATTTGATCGTATGCAAATAATGTATGACAATACGTTAGATATATTTTTGAAACCAGAAAGAACAATAATAAAAAAAAAAAAAACCAACCGTGTGTACATATTATTATTATTAAACAAATACATATAGATAACGAGGGAGAA
Organism: Cinara cedri; assembly: GCA_902439185.1. Classification (NCBI taxonomy): domain Eukaryota; kingdom Metazoa; phylum Arthropoda; class Insecta; order Hemiptera; family Aphididae; genus Cinara; species Cinara cedri. The sequence continues at coordinate 2,098,743 of CABPRJ010001429.1, forward strand.
GTATGTATATATACTTATAATATTGGGATTTATGGCGTATATAAAATGATAGTGCACTAATGTAATTTTGTACTTTTTAGATACACTCGCCAAGTAATTGAATAAATAAAGGAACCGCCGCATGTCTTTATTTTACAAACAACGCTAAAAGCTTCCTGACTGCAGTAGTAGTCGTACTCTAATATTTTTGATTCCTCTTATACTGCGACTATACTATACGTATATACATTTTATGTTATTATTATTATTATTATTTTTTTGTATTTACACAAGTATTCCGATCGTTGACTTTTATGTTTTATATACTTATTATATGTTTTCTTGTTCACCACTGACAGCACTACGGGGTTGTTTTATTTCGTTTAAAACGTTTTTTTACTAAATTTACAATATAAAGGGAGCGAATATCTACGCATCATCTTGTTTGACAAAATATAATATACAATGCGCCACCCGAAAGAAGGACAACAATCTTCAAAGGTCTATTTACACAATTTCCCTTTAGACATTTTTGGTTATAAAAAAAAAAGTCGCGTTTGAATCGTCGTGTATATAACGGAACCATTGGAAACGAGTATTTTACTTGTTTAGTAAACAATTATAGAGACGAAAAATACGAGTGATTTAAAACGTTAAATCGATATGTTTTAATTGATTACAACTGTAATTTTTAACGGTGCATACTAGCCATTAAAGTTATAATATTATACACAGTAGGCACGTTATGCTTTTCACAAGTGGATTACGAAAAAAAATAATATGTACACGCAAGCTAAATTATAAAAATATATGCCTCGTTGACTTTTGTGTCGTACCATTTCAAAGTGTCTATCGTTTATATTTAATACTTGTTGCACTTAATGCGTTATAATTAACTCGCGATATATCTGTAAAACCTACATGAATTTTACAGAATTCTAATAAATAACGGAATTATATAGATTTGTACGCGGGTGTTTAAAATAATAATTTATCGGTCGTTACTATAATTGTAAAACTATATAATAACAAGTATGTTTCGGCCGAGTCACACTAATACACGGAAAACGATATGGTGGAGGGGGGAGAGAAAGTACCTATATAAGAACAGAAACTAATATATGTGTATATAATTTGACTGGTACGTCGTACACAATTTAATTTATCGGTAACTTCGAATAACTTTACATCGAGAGAACTCTTAAGTATAACACTTATAGTTATTAGACTTTATCAATTCACCGCATATGGTTTTTAATACTTAGGCGTGTTTTATTTTTAATCACGTAAAAGATAAATTATATCGTTTGAACGTATTTGGAATAGATTAAAAAGCATTTTTAATTAAAAAATAATCAATTGGTCGTGGCGCGTGGGTGGGTGTAATGATTTACCTATATTGTATACTTGGTGTTTGTGAATATTTTTTTTTTTTTTTTTGTTATCCATCGAGAGTACTTCATTGTAATTTGCCAAACGGTTATCAAAAGGGTCATAGTCATAGTCGAGTCCGACTGTCACCGACTGTTACTGTGTGTACATGGCACCCGGCAGTCTGTGGGGGGGGTTTCCACGATTTTAATCAGTGGTTTCTGGACCGGGGCGTAATGGAAAACACAATAATTGACGTGGGCCGGTCAGGGTATTTTCATTTTTTTTTATCGGATTTCATTGACCGCACACAAAAGGTACCTATATAAATAGAGGCGACAGAGGCTACAATGTAGCGTCCATATAGGGGAGAGAGTTTGTCTGGACGTTTGTTTTCGAAAGCAGCCCATTAAACACTGATTAACATACGGCAAAAAGGGCTTTTTTCCTACAGCTTTAGTTTTTGAAATAATAAACACTCGAGATAAAAAGTGAAAACAAAATTTGATTAAAAGTTGTGTCAACATTTTAGAATGGAAAGAATAATAGTGAAAAAAATCATTCTTTTATCCCCGACTGTATACAATATTTATACATGGATTTTACATAAATTATACTATACTGTAAAAATTCAGGGTCCGTGGTTATGTGATGCACACAATATAATGTACAGGGCAGTGCCATAGACAGGTGGGAGGGAGTTTTGTAGGTGTAGCAACACCCCTCCTCCAAAAATAGTGTTTTCTGTGAACGAGGAAGATAAATTCAATTTTGGTTTTATTTTAATTTTATTACTAGATTGTAGTGTGGTTTTCCTGCTTTAGACGGTTATAATTGATACAGCGATATTTTATAGTCAGCATTATCATCACAATAATATAAATTATGTTATCATTTAGGCTATGTTATCACGAAAAAAATATTAAATGTAAAATTTAGTAATAGTCACCTAAAAGGCTATAAATGAATGTTGATGAAATTTTAATGAATTTAGAAACGAAATAATTTTACGAGTTAATCAATAAAATAAATTGTTCTTTTGATATAGTAAGACTGCTTTAATAGAGGCGTATGTAAGAGACGGGGGGGTTAAACTTCCCATTGCACAATGTTTACTCACTATTTTATTTTCATCTTCCGATTCACTTCTAATTGCAGTTTCTTTTTTCATGTCAACCTATTACAAATAATTTAAAGTCAACCCCTCATAAATAATCTATGCTTACGTTCCTAAATGCTTCACATTCACTCATGGTCAGCTGCCTGCTATATAGCGCTGTATATTAGTAGTTTTATATATTTGTGAATTTTCTTGACAAACCATCTACCAGGGCGCAGGTATCGATAATTCGAATAGGTTATAATTAAAAAGGTTGTTTATACAGTTTTTATTGTTAGAATTATTATACCTTTTTTTTTTTCAAAATGTCGACGGGTAGCTTATACTAGTTTGTTTGAACTGCCATAAGTCTCGTTATACGCTTATATACCTGTATACGCATTGCATACGTAGTTTTGTATCGAGTAGGCGTATCCGCGTAAAGTCGTAGAGTACGCGCGCGCATTATTATTATCATCGAGTAATTCGAGTACAACACGCGCCCGGACGGGAATATATATATATATATAATTACAGTGCAGTTTGGTGAATTTAGTTCCTGTTTTTAGTTTGTTTTTATTTTTTTTTCCCCCGTCTGCTATCATTCGGGAAACAACACGAATCGGGGCGTGTACGCGAACAGGAAACGTTTGTTTACTCTCTCGGCGATGGTACCGCACAGTTATAGTACAACTATATAATATTATTGAAGCGTAAGTGCACGACGACACTTTGGACACACGGCGGCGGATTGTCCGCCACCGGCGACGCCTCCGTGTAAAAGGGTCTCGTAGGGCGAAGAGCTGCAGCGTACACAGTCGGCTCTTTTAATGTAAGCGGTTTTAACCGACAGGGGCGACCGAACAAATTAACGATTGTTTGGCGAAACTTTGACCGAAAACCCAACCGTTGTCTTATATAATAATAATAATAATATTATAATATACCGTTTAATAATTATTATACGCGTATTGTAATCGTTAAATATCGCCCGGGAACAGACAATTTCAACTCGTATATAAACGCACGACACCCCAAAGAGTAATAATTATGACTACAGTGTGTACAGTAAAGTGCTACGGTTTAAAAAAAGTGTCTACAATAATAACACGTTGCGTGGGATAACTGTTATAAATTATAGCATACGACTTTATTGTGTCGATAAAATTTAACAGGCAAAATCGGCCGAAGAAACTATTAAGATAAATTTATAAGAACCGGCGTTATATATTGTGAAAACTATTGAAAATGTCCTACACAGGGTGTCGAACTGAACTTTTTAAACAGTTTAGTAAAAATCACGAATTTAATGAAAATAAATTTTAGATACGCCAACATTTTCAAAAGAATATAAACTCTATAAAATATGGCTATCTTGACATTTTTCAAAAATAATAAAATAAAGAGTTATTTTTTTAAATTTTTTACCAAAAAAAAAAAAAACAGAATTCGATTATCTTTGTTATCTCCGGAGATATTACAATTTATATATCTTCGTGGGACACCCTGTATATGATGGGAATTCGCTACAAATGCTTTGTGAATCGAAAACTACGTTAAAAAAAATTCTCAAATTGAAACAGGTACTTATTATAATGTGTTACACGAATCCAATTATGTACTTAGAAATCGGAATAATGAAAGCGAAAGTCTTAGCGAAAGTTCCTCCATCCGCTCAAAAAACAAAATGTCTCGAGATGATGTTATATAAATTATATTATTTTGTACTAATAAAATACTCAATAATAAATGGTCTATGAATGTCGCATTTCAAGAACTGCACGAATTGAATTCTATGTAGGTAGTTACTACTATATAATTGAAATGCGTTGTCCTGGAGTAGCAGAAAAAAAAAAAACCATAAACAAAAAAGATCCTTCTTTTTTTTAATATTGTATTTACAACCAAGACGATTGTTCAATAAGTGTATACACTTTGTCGCATGAAAAAGCCAAAGGCGAGACGACGATGGTCAGGTACTTAAAGCGTTCGAGAGTTTGCGGGACACAATTAACTTTTCCAACCGGGGCCGTTGTATATTGTCCGTATACAGCTATTCAATCGGCCGTCCAATCGCGACAGGCGTAGTTATCAACGGCAAATATTGTCCCGGATCGGGGCGCGGGGGTTTTTATACACACGCGTACAGACGATTGGGAAAATCGCCAAGTGGACGCGTTTTTCGGATTATGTGAGATTGCGGGAATTGGATCGCCGCCGCACTGGTATTATTATTATTATTATTATTATATATATACATGTGCGTAGGGAAGACGTCGTCGTGACAAGAAGAATTTAATCTTGACAAAAATCCCGTGGAAACGTATACAATATAATATATATCTATACCTATCTAGTGCACGGTCCGTACTCTCGGTCTATGGTTGTAATCGAATTTACGACGACGAGGACCTTTTAAACATCGACAAGCCGACACGGGCAAGGACTTAAGAAGCCTCGCGGGACCCTCGGTCGAACAAATAGCGCGCGCGTGACACGAAAACAATTTTTTTTTTTTTTTCCCGAAACGAATCCGCGTTTTTACGATTTCTTTTGAAGAAATTATTACATCGGCTGTTAATTGAACGGGTTTAAAAATGCTCTTTTGGACGCAGTACTTTAATGTTTAAAGTAAAATAATATTATCGTCCGACAGTTATAATAATGTTGTCTCTTCGGTTTAAAATCATTTTTCAAAGTACGTATAATCAACAAACCCTAACACGAAATTATATTAATTAATCCGTAGGAATACTGCGGATCTTTTACTCAGAAAAAACTCTACTTATTCACTCGAAAAGTAAATAATAATACCTATACTTTGTCTAATTTTCGTATTTTTTTATTTTTTTTCGTTGCTCTTACTGCGTATCGGTTGTGGATCCCGTAAAGATTATATTCAAAGAGGGAGGATTTCCGAGACCTATACCTTACAAGAGTGCCGGTATTATTATATTTCTTTATAAAATAATTTTTTTATTTATTATTATTATTATTATTATTTTTTTTATTATACTGAAGCCATTAAGGGGAATTTATTTAATCTGTGTGTACAAAGTAATATAAACGTGACTTTTAAAACTCGCGATTTTAACTTTAACTCAAGTAATTTAATATTTTATAATAAAAAATTAAATCTTCTTTTATTTTTTCTTCGTTTTATAATATCACAGACAAGACGTTTAAAACAATAATTCTGCAGTGTATATTCAACATAAAAAATGATTTTAACATTATATAATATAATATGATTTGTAATCATTAAAAACAAAACAAAAAAAAAAAAAACGGTTGCGTATTGAGAAAAATAGCAAACAATAAAAAAAGAGAGTAAATTATTATCAACATAAAAGGTTTCAAAACAGTAAAAAAAACTAATTCTTAACTAGAAAAAATAAAATACAATAAACGGAGGGTGGAGTTACCCATCCATATAGATGGTCAGTATCTCTGTTTATGGCCACTCATTTTTATTTTATTTATAAATAATGTAATTTTGTGATTTGATATTTCCTATGGTTATTGTTGTATTCACCTATATTAATTTATTTTCTGGGTCATATCAACTATTACAATAACAGTCGACAACATAGGTTGTTATTGAACGAGAAAATATTTTTTTTTTAAATATTAATACTATACTTCGAAATTCAAACTAAATATTAGTAAACTGATAATGTATTTATGGTCAACTTTTGAATTTTTGTTAATAATCGTAGATAGATTAGATTAAATCTTCTATATTAATAAAAAAAAGTCGCGTTAGTTACACCATTTGTAACTCAAGAACGGCTGGACCGTTTTAATGATCTCTGATTTGTTGGATTTGTCTCCACCCCGAAAAGCAGAACAACTATTCAAATATCGGAAAGTTCACGTAAAAAAAAAAAAAATATGGGGGTTTTTTAGGTATATTTGATACAAATATCTAACTGCCTATATATTTATTTTTGTTTATTCAAGGGTTGTTACAGAAAAGAAAACTACTATAATTATTATTATTATTACTATTATTTACACTATACAAATTTCACAACAGAACACATTTAGTCCGCCGAAGGTGGACTACCCATTTTCCACCTATCAGTTTTCATTCAATTCTGATATCATGGCCACAACCAAAAATTAATATGGGTAAAATAATATTTAAATAAATTGGCACGGGCAACGCTGGGTGCAGGACAGCTAGTTTATTAATAGAAACAAAACCGTAAGATGGCTACAGGTGATGACTTTATCTTACAGATAATGAAATATATTATCAAATACCCACGCGTTTATTTGTTTGTATAATGTGAGATGTGAGGTATTCGAAGTCATTTTCTTAGGAAGTGTAATTGGATTCTTCATATCGCGTTGAATAATTATAGATCTAATTATTTTTCACGATTTGGTACCTATCGAATTGATCAGTCGAATTATTTTGCTTTGTGTCTATTTGTTAAATTACTTTAACTACTGCACTTTTAAGAATATATTTAATTTCATTAAAACCTCGTAGGCCGTTGGCGCTGCTGGCTAAATAGTTATATAGATATTGTGTGTACTTCTTTAAAAGACGATAAAAACCGTCCACGGAAAAAACAATGTATACCTATCCTAAAATCGGTTTTAAACCATGTCGCGGTAATATCGTAAAAATCATGTATGCTAGTGATAAATAATATTCTCCCCTATACCGAGTTTGTTTACGACACAACGCAGTCTTCGATAATGGAACCACCGACATAATAATATACGAGTATCAGTACATAACGTTTAATATGTTTAATAACTGGAGTTTAATCAATTTTTTTTTTCGTTAGTAAACTTCGTCCTGCGGATAAAATGAGAAATGAAAAAAAAAAAATACGAAATATATAGGTATAACAGAGACGAACAACATCATTATTCCGCTCGGTAATATCGTATAATATAGGTAATAGATAATAATAAGTATAGTAGGTATAATTTAACACGATCGTAATTCGAAAAAAAAAAATAAGAAACGTTATCGCCTATTTGGGTACAATATAAAATAATTGCTTTTAGGAAATATATTAACTGTTGTCGTTTCTTTTTATTATTTATACAATATAGGTTCACTGTTCACTGTTCACGACATGTATATACCTAAAATGAAAAACGATATTCGACGCGTAATTGTAATAATAATAAAATAAAAGAAAGATTTTCTCTTATTAATAAAACGAGTAGTTTCTTCGCTTTGCTCAGAATCATATTACAGTAAAATTTCTATATAACGGTCACTGAAGGGACCTGAAATAATGACCGCTATTTAGTCCTCTAAAAGTGTCATATAAAGGCATAACATTAGACGGGACCAAGAAAAATTACTGTTACATAGAGGTGACCGTTAACGGAAGTTTTACTGTATAAGAGATGTTGTCATATTCATTTGGAGAATTGTATTTTACTATTTACAGATATTTTTCTAGCGATACTTATAGGCCGGTACTGGTCACAGCATACATAGTCCAGTCATAGAGTATTACTCATTTGATCGTGATTATTATATATTAGATATATTGTGCCAGTAAATTAATATATATATATATATATATATAAACGAGTCTTGCGCCATGTCCTCGACGGTTCATCGCTGTCACCGGCAAACTGCTGCAGAGGAGGGAGGCTGACATAGTGGTGGACCAATATAATATATTGTCGTGTGATGGCGGCAGGAGGTCGCTCGTATGACGGAATGGGGAATCGAAAAACAAAAAACGTAATGACGGGGGAGGGGGGGGGAAATCACAACTTACAAAACAGTCGGTGCGGAATATATACAAATATACACGGTGTATCAGCATTGTTTGCCTATTTTCTATATGCACGTGATTACGTAGGGAATTGTCAAATCATGTAGGTACACCCTGTATAATAATACGAGCGTTTATTAAATTAATGCGTCGGACGATGATGATAATTATAATACGTATACGCGTATGTCAATAGCTCGCGGGGACGAGTGCATCATACGAAAATATCCCGCGTATATCACAATGTATAATAATTTTATTATGTTATTATTTACATTTTGCCGTTCGATTTCACTTTGTCGCACGGAGATCCGTTCTCGGGGCGTATACCTCCGCCGCCACTGTTTCGCGGTCAACTCCGCTGGGGACCTCCCCCGACCCAAGCCATCACTCCGGTGCGGCAGGGACGACGGCGATAATTAATTAAAATAAAACCGCGTGCAAACGTCATCGAATCGATTACGAATGATTATGCACGGCCAGATGAACATTTCCAGTCTGACCACTTTGTTTGATGTCGTATTATAATATTTTATATCATACGCGATATATTTTGTCCGGCGGCAGTGACGACTACACACTGTACACGCGCGCGCGGTGTAACATACAGGGTGATGGATTTATCGCGAACTAGCGATTATCGTACAACGATTTCGAGTTTGTGAACTTCGTCTCGTGCTCTGGTTTCTAGGGCTTTATAAGGACTAACTCTTTTCACACTTAATCGCCAATCCTCCTCTATTCAACTTTTCTTTCCAATTCGAACGTCCGCTGATTAATTTAATATTTCACGTCATTTTTTATTATACCATGTACCCATTTTTGAGGTATAAATAGAGGTTTTAATTCTGCCAGTTTTTTACGTAATTTTTATTCGGTATAGGTACCTACTATGTGGATAACATTGTTGGGCCAAACAGAAATGCTTGAAAATTTACCAGGTTCATTAAAAGTCGTACTTTTTGGTAAAAAAAAAATTGAGTGTAATGTTGATTTTTTTTTATAAATTATACAACTTTCCGGTTTACGGCCAGTGTAATACACGTGTAAAATGACAATAAAGAAATGATGACGGCAACTTGTCCGAGGTCAATCTCTGCTACGTTGTAATCTTCTCGAAAAATATCTTGTGATTTTGGTTTAATTTATTAGACCGTTTACATTAAATTTTGATTAACGCACGTCATCAAATATACCGATTACGAGTGATGATAGTTGATAATTTATAAAGTCAGAAAAAGTGTAATCAATTGGGTATCCGTGTTTAGTTTATACTGTTATTTTAACGTAGGTTAATACTAATTATCTATTCGCGATAAAACACTCACTCTGTATAGTATGCCATCACTATGTAGTAGTACTACTACTACTACTAATAATAATAATATCTGTAGGATGCGTGTAAGCAAAGACCCCTAATATATTATATCACTGACCGGTCGTTCCCCGTGCACAAAAGTAAAGCGATATAATTGCGCTCGATTTAATGTGCAAATAATAAAATGTTGTTCCCGTGTAAACACGATCTCGATGACGACAACGGCGGCTTATAATCGACGAATTTAATTTGCTTTTTGCAATCGACCCGGCTCTCTTTTATGATGTACGGTCCATACGAAATGGTTTACACGACGATTAAATATTTATACCCGCGCAAAACAAGAAATCTCGCGTCCAAATCATAAATATATGCATGCGATAACGAAGAAGTATAATATATTTCTCGAGACTCGCAAATAGAACACGATGTGTAAACATGGACGTTCGTTAGATGGGCATATGCCCCCTGGTTTTGTCCATACCTATTACACATTAGTCTACAGTTTAAAAAAAATTAGATCAACACCGTTGAATAATAAGATTAAAAATATTCAATTTTTCCCACTGGGTTTTGGAAGACGGACGCTTTTGTATTCATATAATCATTACAACATAATATAATATTCTATTGTATTTGGTTTAGAATATAATTTTTGAATTTAGTCGTTTTTTTGTATAAGGTCAAGGGAATAATCTGAAATTTCAATGTTATTAACTTAATATTATTTGAATATTCGCTATAAACCGTTAAATAAGTATTGTAAGTCCGTATGATTTCGAAAAACAAATACAATATTGACCTATGATAAAATACTATATTTACCTCCTATACTCGACTATTATTATAATATTATTACGAGTATTATTTACAACCGCCTCGTATAAATCATGCTGTAATATTATACTTAAATGCATTATAACGATACGTGTATTTGAATCGAATAATCGTATTTGCTTATAATGTTTAACAAATAAAACAAGATCAGAGCGTCAACAGCGAGAGACACTAGAGATTAGTGAAAGAGCTCCATTTTTTTTTTTCGGTATCTACCAGCTATTGCCTGGGGAATATTTTCAAAGTAAACCTACTTAGTTATATATATATTTTTAATCTTTGTACTCGAAAAGTCTTTATGAAACAAAAAAAATTGACTGCTACAATATAATTTCCGTTTGAAGTCCTTTGTCACGAAGGTATGCCGAGGGTACAACCCTTTTGCTCCTATTGTAGTGCTCGGCACACACACACACACACACACGCGCATGCACAAATGCAGTATGTCTGTGCGTAAAATATATCGGTATATTATTTAAAGACCTATGCACATAAATAATTCTCTATGTGCAGCACTGATGATGGTCGTCACCGGAGCTTCAGGATTTAATCTTCGGTCGTAAATTTTTAAACGAAACCCTTCGTTATGGTCGTCGACAATTAAAAGCTCAAACAACACCGTAATAATATAGTAGTCGTATTTGCACGTAATTATTGAGCACAGCCGTTATATGTAAAAAATAATGTCTATCTCATCTGTGGTTTTAACTTTTCAAATGGAGTTTTATCGATTAAAAAAAAATAAATATATATTGCAAAAATATATATTTGCAGATATTGCAGTCTGCACGAGATATTAAAAAACAACCGAATTACAATTTTATCGGAAGTTCCTATACGACTTTTTTTTTTGTAACGTCATATAGTTCAGCAAATGAATTGCGTCCCAAGATCCCTTTTTCATACATATTGTGTTCCGATAGTAAATTTGTATTTGCGTTGATCAAGATAAGTTATAAAAAAAAAAAAAAATCATTTATTATGCGTCATACCTCTTTCCTCCATGGGTTTTAGGAAGGTCATGCATCCACATTAGTTTTTTCATACCGTAATAGTTCATATACCTATGATACATACAATGATACAACAACAGATTATTGTGAAAAAATGTGTTGTTTTTTTTTAATATATATATTTGTATAACACACGGTATTTTAAAAAAATACTGTGACGTGGTCTGGGTAGACCAATTAGGTATAGGATATCTAGGGAGGATGATTGGTCCTCGTACATAAATATGTTTACCGAAGCAAGAGATAGATAGATAGATAGATCTTAGAGAAGTAACTTTGATTGTTCGTTATCGTATATAATATATAATAAGTAAAACAACACTTATAATGGCAGCCGTTTTATAGCTATCTGGAGTACCTATTTGGTTGATGTCCATAAATGACTGCTGTGCATTACAATTAACAAATACGGCCGATATTATACACCCAATTGTTTGTTGTCGTCAACACTATTACCTTACTGTATAATTAAATATTTCATGTATTTTGTTACAGTGCGTTTTTGAGTTACACCAATTTCTTTAGTACAAAAAATACAGTTATTTACGATGTACTACCACATTTTTTTGTACTTAGATAATTGAATAAGTTAAACGAGAAAATATGAACTATTAAATATAAAAAAATAAAACTAAGTTGTTGATTTGTTATGTATAAAAAAATACACTGTTACATTGCAATATTAATTCAAATAGTTAGTGCTTTAGTCGACACTACAGTGTATCAATTCAAAAAACTCATGAGATAGTTAATTTTTTTTTCAATCTGTATAGTTTAAATATTTTATAATTTTATTTATAATCTGCATAAATCTAAAACTGTATGAGATTTTAGACACTTTTCGTTTTACATGCATTAACAAAAATGCGTTAACTAGTTTTTTTCAAACTACAATTTTTCGTGTCACTACACATGCCACGGCCGTTCTGATAGTTTTATAGAACGCATAGAAACAGATTGAAGCATGTTTCATTGATTCGTTATATTTTTTTAAACGAGTTGCGCTTTAATTAATCAACTAGGTGACATGCGAGTTGCGATCATTGGTGATTTTGGAGATGAGCTGATATAACAGTTGCGGTCATCTCATTTTATAGTATGTCTCTGAGTGGCGGTCACGCGTTAAAATGTCCGAATTATTCGATAATTTAATAATTCTTAAAATAGTAAGTTTTAGAGCACAAAATGTCCAAAGTGTGTTATTAAAATGTGTTTAAAAATACAATTATTAAATAATTTCAATTTAAAAATCGTAATTGTTAATAAACTCTTGTCGAATACTGGAATACTATACACGTCCGTTTACGAACAAGAACGTTTTAATCGAAACCCGATCTGAATAAACGCCTTTTCGAATACTGCGTCTGTTAAAATATCAGACGTCCGGGAATTTGGCCACAATGGACATTTTTTTTTAAAGGTATACGGTAATTGGCCCACTTAAATTCTAAATTTATAGCAAGTGATCGGGTCACTATTTTAAATGATTTTTTATTATTGAATCCGGTTATTGATCCACTATATTTTAATACATTTTAGATTTGACAAAAGGAAAACCACTATTTAACATTACTATTTTTATTTTAAACCATATTATTTTTTTTCCACGGTCACTAATTTAAATTTTTTATACTCGTTACAATTTATTTATGTTGACGACACTTTTGAATATTATGCAAAGCAATCTGTATCACATTATTTAAAAAAAATAATAATAATTATTTGACTAATTTTATACTAGGTATGTATTTTAATGTATTTGAAATTATATATTTTTGTGTTATACATTTGTGGCCCAATACCCGGTAATAAAATGTACACAAATATTATTTTCGAAGCAGGTATGGATAAAATGTGGCCCGATTCCCGACCGCCCTAAATATCGACGGTTCTACAGTATGACCGTTGGCCGTTCGAACTCTTGCCCGCCTCCCTGATATGTGGATGAACAATTAAAAAAAAAGAAAAAAAAAACCCCCCGGTATTTATATATCTACCTCCGGATAATATCTATACCGTTTAATTGCCCCGGCGTGTCGTGAAACGTATTGTTTTCGAAAACGTCAGTATATTATTATATTACGGACTCCTCCGTTCCGGGAGGGTCGTAGCAGAATCGTGGGAATCGTTTTCGACGTGTACCCATATACCTATTCTATTATTATTTGAGGACGAACGCCGTCGACGCCGCCACTGACGAGCAAATACGAGACCCGGGGACCTGCACTACGTACGCGCACGGTCGACAATAGTGTAACCGCGAGAGTCTTGCGTCGTATTTATGTTTTATCGACGGGCAGGTATTGCGTTCGGCGTATAGGGGGTGCGCGCGTGTAGTGTGTACATTTCATTATGTTATCGTACCGAACGTAGTGTAATATTTTATATAACGTACTATACCGTACGCATACCGGGTATAACGTGTACCGTGGACCGTGTAATTAATTGAACCCGTCACACGTAATTCGACGAACGTGGCGGGAGGCGGAAAAACGGAAGCGTCGTCGCCCGCGGGGCTCTCCATCACTCTACCGCCCCACCCCCACCCCCCTCCAAATATAATAATAATATTATAAATTACAATAATGCGCCGCGGCCGATAGTACATTATGGTCGGCCGATATTCACATCGTGCGGTCGAAATGTCGAAATCGTACGCGCCGACAACATGCGTCCGTCATCATCACCATAATAATAATAATGTAATCTTATTATTAATATACCTATATGGTATAATGTTGTTATTTTATGGTAATCGCCAACCGATGATATTGTAGTTGACGTGACGACGCGGGCGTATACGAATTTCGAGTATTTTAATAGCGTTTTCGCACGTCGAAAATGACGTGTTTCCAACGAGAAATAAAATCGCATTTTAATAAAACCTGTATATAATATATTTTATATAGTTTCTACGCTTCACTCTCGAATGTGAAAGATATCGAGTGTACCCACATGGTATTCATTAAAGGTGATTCACCTTGTATACATGTTTTTCATTAATATATATTAAAAATAACGGATATACTTCGTACGTGGGTGCAGCCACTGTTATAGGCGGGAAGTTGGGAAGCTAAGATACAGAAAGGAATTTAATCTATATCTGTGAGCAACGATGAACCATTGCTAACGAAAAAACGATTCTAAGCAGTGTTCAGTTGATAATGATGCTTTGTCAACAATATATATGTCATATTATGGTAAAATAATTAAATAGGCATTATATATGAAGACGTTGGTGCAACAAATAGACATCTCCGTTTTTTTCAAAAATCACTTTTTAGTATAGTCCTAAAAAAAAAATTCTGTCGATTGATGCAACAATCAGACAAATCCGATCGTTAGGTACGAAGACTATATACAAATGGAGGTATTTGTTTTAATTTTTGTTCCAACAAGGCTTTCTGGAGATTGTAATTTTAGTAATTTGAAGATGTCTGGTTGTTGCACCCACGTCTTCATATTTATTTTAATAATATTTGTTTGATATTGATGATATATTTTATTAATATATTTCGTAATTTTATCTTTTTTTCTCAGTTTTTTTTTTCGGTTTTTCACATTTGATGAGAAAACTCCTGAGAAAATCGAAAAATGACCATTCTAAAGTATCACCCTAAGAAAATTTCCTTTCAGAAAGGGTCTAAACAGTTTAAATTGGAGTAAGCTTTCTGGTTGAAAAAGTGTTTATATAAAAAAATAAAAAAAATAAATATCCTTATAAAACCAATACATTCTTCACTCCACTCAGAATCTAATATTTTACTTGGAAAATCGGTCTCTTTAATCTCTAGCATTATTTGGTGTACGAAATGATAATGACATCATGAATATAAAGTTACACAAAATGAAACTGGATATTATAATGTATTTAAATTTTTAAAACGTAAACTTCAAACGGCTCATCAATCAAAAGTTCCACGGTCCCTCCGGTATATATTGGAACGAGCTGGCATAGGGCTCTCGTTGACCGGAAGTCCAAACGTATGCAAACCGTTTCCGGTTTCACGGACAATTTATCTTCGTCTGGGCCGGATCTTAACAATAACGTATTCGATTAATCTCGTGTCGCACCCGCTTTACGATGACCGGTCCGAGTTTTTTGTTTTTGTTTTTTTTTTTTTTCGTTGTATTTTGTATTATTGATTATAATGCTGAAAAACCCGTGTTCTACAGCGAAACGATGACTACATATTATGTTAGTATATAGATTTGAGACTGAGGAAAAATATCATTTTTCAAAGGCGTATTTTGTTTAAATAAATTCTTATGAAAAAATCAAAATCCATCTTCGTAATACCAAGGGGAATAATATACACGTCTTATTTGTATTGTGACGTTTTGGGGTGCCATACAAAAGAATTATTTCGATTATATGGCATATAATATATAATAGTATATAAAGTATTTAGCGAAGCGTTTGTGATGTGTATATGGATACGTGTTTTTGAGCACGGTTAAAACAAACGAGTTTACGACCAAAGGATAATGTTATATGTGATAAACTAATTTTGTCACGCGTACACTCAGCGGATTACAACGATAATAAACACTCGAGAAGTAGGTAAACTGCGTGCGAACAAAACACATACTCGTTTTAAATACACGAATATACAGGGCGATTATTTCGCCGTGTACCGTATTTTATGTACGAAGATTATTAGTGAATTCGATTTTGGTTTACCATTAGCATTATTATGTATATAATAGTATTTAGAATCGATAATAATTTCTTAATTTTGTCTTTAATTCCGTATACGATCATAAAGAATGCATATGGGTTTAGACTAACACGAATATTATCTTTTTGAAGGAGATGACTAGTTAGAAAAAATTGAGTCATTTGAAAATCGGAAGTCAATAGATGTAGTATATTTACGGAATAGTAAGGGTGAAATATTTAAATTTATAAAAGGTTGAAAATATTTAT
Source organism: Cinara cedri (assembly GCA_902439185.1). Taxonomy (NCBI): domain Eukaryota; kingdom Metazoa; phylum Arthropoda; class Insecta; order Hemiptera; family Aphididae; genus Cinara; species Cinara cedri. The sequence goes on from CABPRJ010001429.1 coordinate 2,115,052, forward strand.
TATAATTAAGATCGTTTAACGAATTCATAGGCGTAACTAAATTTTTCTTATGATGTTACTGGGGTTTGAGCCTACTGGCAAATTGCTGTCCTCCTCTCTGCGAGAATACCTTGATTTAATGAATCATCAAATGATGATTTTATAAACACACTTACAGGGGTTAATTTTTCCTAGCCCCTAATTATATACAGGTGTAATGAGCGTACATAGGATGGTCAAATATTTCCCTCTCTGGTTTGTTTAGAATAATGTATATAATAATGATATAGGAGTAAAAATGTGAATATGAGTTCGAGTATTTACTATTTGCTTACCCACTTTCATGTTCGGTACATTTCTGCACGCGTCCTTGGCCGGTGTGAACGATCTTCGATGTGACGACAGAAAACAAAATAGAAATTATTCGAAATTGTCGACTGTTCTTCGTGTGATAAAACAATCATCCGGTATATACACATAAGATATCATTATTATGTAGGTACACTGTACAGGGTATATAATACGAACTTCGTTTTGCGTTTGGCTTGCTGGGGGAAGAAGAGAAGCATCGGAGAGGCGAAGAAAATCGAATTTGGCGGTTTTCCGTTGCATATTATATATAATAATTACATTTTAAACACGCGTTATTATTAAATATCAAAGCTTTGTAGCCGAGTTGCAAAATACGGTTTTGCGGATTGTTTTACTCGCTCGCTCGCTGTACCGTATATATACAGTACCCCCGAAAAGCGTATTTTATTATTATAAAATATACGTATATCAACCACCACGTGTAAAACAATATTATTACCTCGCGTATACTAGACATATAATATGTATAGTGATAATAATAATACGCGATTCACGCCTCGATTCGTCGTCTTTCCCTTATACCCTTTTCTCTGCAACCACCGTATAAACGAGTCCACACGCACCCATTCGCTTTCTCTCTGTCTCGATATATCTTTTTAACAGTATCATTATACATAATTGCAGCTCCGTGGCTCCAAGCGGCGCCTTATAATCCCTGTACCGATTTCCTTCCGCGTTTTCGCCTTTATATATATGGAAAATCCAACGGCTATAATACACACACATAATATTATACGCGCGCTTGTATATACACACACACATACATACTCATATATATATATTCGCTCTCGTTTCGTAATTTTGGCTCATAAATTCTTACCCGACTATATACTAAAACACTTCACCGGAGAGAGAGAGAGATAGAGAGGTATTAAAGAGAAAGAGCCGACGCAATATACCCGTGCAACGTTGTTGTTAATGGGCGAAACGCACTCGACCGAACGTCGTGTATAGAGTAGTTTTGGGTGTATACTCGGAGTAAACCCCCGTATATTATATATACATAATATTTTATAATTGCTCGTAGTACACGTTGTCAACGAGAATTTTCCGCACTCGCAAAACACGGTTTATCTCATCCCGGACGCGTGTAAAATATCGCGTTCGATTTTCCCCGGCAGTATAATAAATCCAAACGGAATCCCCAAATATACACGCGCACCTAAATCGTGTATATATACGTATATAATTATAAATTGCCGATTGTCGTATTATATACAAGTACGAAAAATTAAAACGATTCCAGCGCTTGGTGTACAAATATATATATATATATATAGATACACATCTATAAAAGGTTATGAAAAAAGCTTGTTTAAAACAGCTGCATTTGGTATGTCAACTAAAACAATCCTTAAATACAGTAAAATGAAATATTTTGAAAGTATGGTAAATCGACTAAATATATTTATAATCCTAATGAACGTATGGAAATAAAAATTATTAAAATTACCATAAAATCCAATACAAAAGAAAATAAATGAGCTAAAAGAGGTGGGGGGAACCTTGAAATGTTTGATCTTAAGTGGGCGTTACTGAACACTTCGTTGTCTTTGTCCATCTAACGGAAATATAGTAAAAATGTGTTTTCGTACTCAGGATCTAATAGACCTAAAATTATTTGACCAAATTAAAAATTAAAACATTTACTGTGTTTTCAAAGATGGATTTTTCGATATATCTATCCATTACAATAAACATAAAAAAATATATTTTTCAGTTTAAAGTATGAATAGATTTTCTGAGATATATATATTAAAAAAATCACAAAAAACATAGTAAACGTTGTCGTCTTTGATTCGGTGAAATAATTGTTTATTTTGCAAGTTATTAGATTCTGAGTGTTAATTAGAAGTCGAAAATACAATTTTGCTATATAATTTTTTACAATTATGTTTTATTCGAAAAGTATAATTATGTTTATTTTTAGACCTGTTATATAGAACACTAAAATGTACTATTTGTTAGGCTAAAAGGCATAAGTCATATTACCCGTATGATTAAGATCATTGAAAATGTTATATTTAGGCCATTTAGCAATTATAACGTTATATGTTATTCAGCACTTTTAAAAATTTAATTTGCTTATATTGAAAACTATGCAAAATCGACTTAAGTCTTTTTTTCTTGGGACATATACTATTGAGCGTCTACTAAAAAAAAAAACCAACTAGTGCACGTGGCTACTGCAAGAATCACCGTTTTTTTTTTTTTTATAACCGAGTTATCGTGTACTTACACATACTCGTAAGAATAATCCGTCAATTCCACTTCGGTTATGATGGTATATTACGCCATTCGACCTTTACTCACGAACGATCTGACAGCGCAGATAAAAAGCACGTAAATAAAAATATACTTATATATTATTGGATCTCGTTTCGGTTTATTTAAAAAAAAAAAAACAAATATCGTTCAACTAACCGGGATTACTATTATCATTATTACTATATATACACGAGTATATTATAATAGTGACCGTGCGTCTGAAGGGAAAACGGCCTCGAGCCGAATATAACCAAAACGCGTTCCATTTCTATTTTTTCTCCCCCGTTTTTTCCCGCTGTCCGGTCCTCGCGAAGACGTTTTCTTTCTCTTTTCCTATTATCTGTTTCGCTTATATAAGGTATACAGCAAAACAAGGTGATTCCCTCGGGAAACGGACCGAGAGCTACGCACGGCAGTAGCATATAATATCAGAGTAATATTTTATAACGACGTATTGATGGCCGAGGGTCGTTTGTCGTCCGCTCTATACTTACGTTCTCATATATATATATATATATATATATATATATATTTATATATATGTATCACGGTGTGTAAACACGAGCGAAATATCGTGGGCTTATCTCGTGTGTGCGTTCGCACACGAAACCTAGTCGTTTTGTACGGTATTTGTACGGGATTCCCGGGGGGCATGTGTTTTATCCGCCGCCACCACCTCATCCCTCATCTACCTCATTCTATACGGATATTCACTCAGTTTTATCATATATAAATAAAAAAAAAAAAAAAAAAAACGAAACCGAAAAAAAATAGACGTAGATTTATTACGCGACGGACGAGGACATTAAATTGTCGTTTCGAGTGTTTCTCTTATACTTGGACAAAACTGCTGCCCCCGCCGCTACAGCGAGTATACAATAATATATTCAAATATAAATAATATTGTTGAAACTCAAAACTACTTACATATTATACAACCGTGATAACGTACCGATAAAAAAATATCGATATCATGTAATATTGATATGACGTCATAAATAATGGTTAAACTTTAGAAATATAGGTACTTAAAGTATATGCATTATTGGGTCTTTTTAAAAACAACAAAATATAATTACTAAAAAAAAAAACATTGTTTATTTTTAATAATTATTAACAGAACATTGAACGTGCATTACTGCATGCCTTTGCCTATCTTTCGGACATTATAATGATAAGGGAAATGAGGATTTGATCTCCCATTTTCATTGTTTGTATCGTCTTAAATATCTTGGATATTAAATATATTAATCAATATCAAATTGAATGAAGACAAACAATTTGCTTCAATAAAATAGTTTTCATTGCTTCAAAATATTACACTGTTTAATATAATATTGCGCTTCAATAAAACAGTTTTCATTGCTTCAAAATATTACACTGTTTAATATAATATTGCGTATTTCAATAAAACAGTTTTCATTGCTTCAAAATATATAAAACAGTTTTCATTGCTTCAAAATATTACACTGTTTAATATAATATTGCGTATTTTAATTTTTGAATGAAAACAAACAATTTGCTTCAATAAAATAGTTTTCATTGCTTCAAAATATTACACTGTTTAATATAATATTGCGTATTTTAGTTTTAATTGAAAAAAATTAATGACAAATGAAAACTTATAATTATTTCCAAAAAAATAAGTAATGTCAAAATATCGGGAGAGTACGACAAAAATTATGAGAATTTACCCTTGGGGGAAGGGGTTACTGCACTACCTCTTCCCGCTCTTCCCGCTCTACCCGCCATATATATTTTTGATCTCTCTTTCAAAAATCACGTATACGCTACTGTTGTAAAATTCAGCAACACTTTCACAGTCACATCAACATGATTTTGATATCGAAATATTGTTTACAAAATATTTTTTTTTTTTTTTTGTCAGACCTATTTTATTAACATTTTAATATTTACCTTTTCAAAAATAATTTGAAAAAATCATACGAAATCGACAAATGAGATTTTAAAATAAAATTTGTATGTTTATTTTTACACCAAAGTCAAGTTTATACGATCACTGATGTCTGAATACTACTAAAAGTATGATAACACATTTTTACTATATTGCCTGCAGTTACTTGTTAGATAGAGACGGTATTATACATATCGTCTCCTAATACTAATATTTGTTTATTATGATGACGTACACGAGTGGAGATCAGTTATTATTTGGTACACTTCAGACTATAACAACAAGATCGTCACTTTCACGGACGGATTAATTAAATTTGAAACTATGGAATAATTCTGCAGTGTGTGTGTGTGTTTTACCGGAGATAGAAGGGAAGGTAAGTATGGTCATATTTATGAAAACATTTTCTCTTTTTTTTTGTCAAATTTTTTCCGAAAATAAACTAGTGTTTAAAGTAAAATAGTGTTTTGCCTTTTATAAATACAAATATATTATCTTTTTCCTGTTACTTTGGAAACTTTTAACTGCTACAAATAAGTTCAAACTCGGGAATCAGAGTTTTTTTTAGATGGTTTCAACTTCAAATTCTCACCCCAAGAATACAGGAAGAAGGAGAAGAATAAGAATATACAATAAAATAATTGTTATAACAATCGCATATAAACCTTAGTATTTTGACGCATTCCAACATATTTATATGAACAAGATTTATACTTATCGCAAAATTCAATCTATGTGTAACTCCCATACAATTTAAACATTTTGAAATACATACTTCGAATGATTCTTTTATCACGTACCGTTAACGATTATTTTCGAAGATATCGAGTAGGTAAATTTGATTTTCGTTTTTTCGGTCGTTATAAAATCGTTTCACGGTCTTATTTTTAATAAAAAAATGTCACCAAATGTTTAACCTTATTCCGTAATCCGTGGTTTTAAATTCAAATTCGAAAACAGAATAATTTTCTAAAAATGCTAACAGGACAAATGTTCATACGTAATAAATAATAGACAATCGATGGCCCGTGACGAAAAAAAAAAATCATCTTGTTAATAGAAAAATAAAAATTTCAGGGAAAAGTTGACATTTTTAAGCTTACGACGCCGGGTCATTTTTAATATTTATCCCCCCTTTACTGGTTATATCCTTTCCCCAACGACGTCACCAACGCCGTCAGGGCACATGCACACACTGCACGCGTGCATACGTTGTGCAATAATATAATACGAGTGTTATACAATAGGCGATTGCAGTGTCGACAGTGAATGATGAGTTGAATTTCCTCGTCGCCGTGTCCGTTTTTTTTTGTTTAATTGAAAAGTTATTAAGGCGAACGGGTCACACACACCATATTTTCAATGTCTTTGTTTTTCACCTATCGACATCAAAATATTATTATTTATTATTTCTGTTGTTTCGATGTATAATAGCGACAAAACGATATAAATACGCGTGTGCCTTAAAAGCGTTTTTATTAATTAATTTCGTTCATTATAATCATAGGTGAATACTTAGTCACATCATCTGTGGAGGGTGGGGGTCTTGCTATTTTTTATCGATTTTATCCAATCCATTAACGAACTATTCATACTTTACGCTTTAACTCTATTATTTTTCTAACTGTGGTATCAAATATACATAGCCAATAGGTATGCATATTATATTTAATTTTTAAAATCAACATTAAAGTTTTATTTATTTTATTTTATTTATTTGTTTATCTTTATTTGTTATGAGTAAAATCCGGATATTTTTTATCTAAAATAGCTAAAATATGATGCTTATCTGCCTTTATTTCCTTAAAAGTTAGAAAAATATGTTTTTTTTTTTTTAAATTTGTTATGTAAAGTTAATCATTAAACATCAAAATATGTTTCAGTATATATATATATTAAGTAAAAGATGCAAAAAAGACAATTATAAAATAATAGAATATGAAAACGTAGTAATAACTATAAAAATATACACAAATTTATTGTAAGATAAAATAAAAAATGATTGTTTCGTAGTTAACAAACAACAATGATTTACAAGTGCAGGAAGGGAAGAAGAGTCAATTGAGCCAGAGAGAAGGTTTTGGAGAAAAGATTTATTATGATGATGACGACGATTGGCAAAGGTGAGATTTCGAAAACATAGGACGGGAGTGTAGTCGTGAGGTACACTATTAATATTAAAAGTATATTTTACGAAACTTAAAAATCTGCGCTGGACACGCTCTAGTTGTTTGCAAGCGTCCGCAGTCTGAGGATTCAACAAATATCATGAACAAATTAACTTCTTACGAATAAATATTTGACAAACGAATATTCTGAAATTGTTGTGGAAAGACTAAAACCTCTTGTAGCTTGAAAAAATTCCGGGAAAGGGGCCATCAGCCCCTCTCTCCCACTAATATCCACTTATGGCATATATAATGCGTTTTTTGTTCCTTTGCCTAGATAAATATACATGTATCGTATACTGTAAACACACTCCATATATATTTAATTCTAATGCGCACTAAAATGACATCTATTCAGACTTTCCCTCTTCCCCCCTCCCCGGGTTGTCGGTTGGACCCGTCGAACTACGCACCAGGACCAGACAGTGAGCGTTTATTCGAATTGTTCGGACAAAGTGCAATATAGAAATTAATTGGCGCGCACGCGAGTTTACGGTCCAAATACGCCGTCGTTTTGTGTATTATACTGGACGGTGGTCTCCTCGGTTTGACGACCGCTGCCGTTTTGGAATTTCGGGAATGCGAAAGTTTAAATGGAAACGTTAATCGACAAAACTACTACTGCTGCGCGGGAATTTACGCGGGCAAAACGGACGGCGTCGATGGGGCGAAAGGTTTTTCAAAGGTCGGTCGGGTTTTACGGTCGCCAACGCCAATACAATTTATATATATATAGGATTTCCCTGCATTTTATTTACGTTTCGTAGGCAGTTTGTTTTCGTGCTCGTGATTAATTAAAAAACGTAATCGAGGGAATCGCCGCGTCGCCGCCGGTCGACTCGACGACAATAAAAACTCTGAAATTTTTAAATTAGGATGACTCTATAAAAAAATAACAATAACGACAAACTATTCGACAATAGAACGCAATATTGCAATAAACCGTGGAATTGTAAACTGTTCGTAAACGATCATTATAAATCACAAGATTATAACAGCAGGTTTTGGATTTAATAACCACACGATTTACTTATTTTAATACGAAATATTATATAATTACATCCAATAATAATAATAAATAAGTTAATGTTTTTGGCTTTAATATTATTTTGAATAATTTGTGTAACCCTTCCTATACACAATTTCATACATTTTTAAGTAATACTTAATAATTTCGCCATAAAATATTTTATTTACGTATTATGAATGTTTTAAAATTAATTGATACATTAGTTAAAAATATTTGTTAATTTTACATTAAACTAACTTCATATTAATGTCCGCGAAACTTCGTATGAAAGAAAATTATTACAATTTAAATTACATACAAAAATACACTTAAATACGAATATTAATATACTTATTCGTTATACATATTATAATATGGAATATGTTGTAAATCATGCATGTAAGAGAAAATATTTCGATTTACTCATAGCTTTTATAAAAATATCTAATAAAAATAATTAACTTTGTAGCAATTTAATATGATATATTATGAACATAGAAAAAAAAAATTACTAACTCCGTAGATACTGCAGGAAAATTAATGAACATTGTTGACAGTCGAAACAATTCAGTTTGGGTAGACTATTGAAAAATTGGTCATCTCGTCCTCGTTGTTTATATCTGATTTCAGAAATATGATCAATTAATATCGTATAGACATGGGAGTATTGTATTTCTTGTTAATCTTCGATCGTTAAACGTACGAAATATATTTTGTTTTTATTGCGGTTGTAGCATTAAATCAGGCCGAATGTATTATTTATGAAAATAATATGTCTAAATGGTCATTACTATAAATCATTACGAGAAAAAAAATCCGTTTCGAGTAGAGTGCGATTAACTAGTCGCCTTTAGCGGATTAATGCAATTAAAATATATGGTTTCTAATTAAAAGACCTCGGAAAATACCAGAAAAAAACAAAAAATACAAATTCAAGTTTCCGACAATTTGTCCACATTCCGGCGTAATATCGGCAATCGCATCAGTTTATTTTTTTTTTTATGGACATCTTAATTTTAATTAAATTTTTTTTAAGTATTCTAAAAAAATTTTTCGGTGAAGTACTCTAAAGTGGACATTTTTTATTTGAGGTACTTATTCTCGTGAACATTTTTAAAGCGTTGTTGTTTACTGAAATAGTGGTCACAGATTATTTTTTAAGGGCAATATATATATAAGTGCAGAAAATGTATAAGTCAATTTCAAATTCTATACACAGCCAAATTTATTAAGACGTATTTGATTTTCTCTTTCGATTTGTAAACAACTTTTCTATTAGAAATATTGACATTGATCCGATGTTCAAGTGTACCATCTTTTATGAAAGAAAATGTTGTCTTATTTGTGAATTTAGGTGGCGTTTTGATTTTCCTTGTAATTTTATTAGTAACTGCAGGATAAACTGGGCAAAAACGCTCTTATTATTTTTTTGATTTCAGCCTTTCAGACCATCACACCGCTATAATTATTCTCATATTTACCCATCTCGTGCAATAAACAAAAGGTACTGTAGAAGGAGGGTACTTAAAAGTCTATTTTAAATTTGAAACGTATCCAGGAAAGTATTGGTTTTATGATGATTTTTAATTTTTTTTTCCTCTGAGCCACTTTTCTACCAGAAATTTTTCTCCGATTTACAATGATATTAATTTTTCTAAAAGAAAATCTAACTGGAGAGGTACTTTAAGGAGGTCATTTTTTGATTTTTTTAGGAGTTTTCCCAATAAACGAGAAAATAAGGACAATATTAAACAAATATTACTAAAGAAAATATATAATGCCTATGTAATTATTTTATCATAAGATGACATGTATATTGTTGACATAGTAACACTATCATCTGAACTCTGTTTAGAATCGTTTTTTCGTTAGCAATAGCTTATCATTATTTACAGATATACATTCAATTTTTCCTCTACACCTTCCCAACTTCTTACCTAAAACGGTGGTCTACTCACGTGTGACGTATGCCTGTATTTTTCAGTATACTCTGCAATTTTTTCATTGATAAAACAAAGAAAATAAATTGTTATTTAGTAATAGAATTGCTCAATTATACCAGAATTGGTCGTTGAATTATGAGCAGTAATTTAATGGCATGCAATCGTATTGTGTATATGTATATATGTATATTGTGTATTATGTATTCTGATTTCCTGTTATACGGAGAATAAATGTTATTTTGACGATTTAACGGCCGAAAACTTAAGTTTTGTACCACGGATATATTATGACAGTTGTTAGTATTAAGGTGCAGGAGGACGGTTAGGATGATGGCCGTTACACCCGTTTTCTGAACTCCTCTGCTACAATCAATTTCCTATTTTCGTTGACTATCATATTAAATTTTAACGGAATTTGGTCACCCAAGGGCCGTCTGGTGATCACTACTGTGACTATTTTGAACTTGTGGTATATCTGGTGGAATACTGCTCATGATATGATTAGAACAAGTCTTCTGGCCGAAAACATACTGAGCAAAATAATGTTTAAAAGACATACATCAGAGTAAAACCATGAAACAAAACAAAGTAAATACATCCCCACCTACGCTCGTACAATCTAAAAATCGAAATTCCATAACTTTGTGAAATATTTCACCGGAAAAAATGAAATATTTCAGACTTCAAACGTTATAATATTATTGTACGGTATCGTTTATGTATATATTATATAGGGTTACATTTTATATAATATACGGGGGCGCCGTCGCTGGAGTAGGAAAATAATAATAATATTGTCACCGAGGCCGATCGTCGAAAACCCGTGCTATATCGCTATATACATATACTGCTACCGCAGTTATATATGTTCGAGAGGCTTTTCGCGTATATTATATTATTATGGTTTTGTTCGACGACGGTTTATTATAATAATAAACGAATAAAAGCTGTCGGGCGAAACGGCACGATGGGAAACCGAGCCGGTTGCGCCTTTGCGTTTGTTGTTTTAAGCTTAATTTATTTTATCGGGCCTTTTGACGACCGGAACACCGCGTATGCATAAAGAAGCAAGCGCGCATCGTGGAAAGAGAATCGGCGGCGACGCGATGGCGGCAGCCATAGGATTAGCGTTTACGGTCGGTTTTTGATTACCGTGGAAACATAACGCACCTGAGAGACCGTCGCATCGTACATGCAAGGGGCTTTGAAGTGGCTGATGATTTAGGATTGTTCATTTTCCGTCGTCGGCGCGATCCCTCTGCCGACAATGTCCTTTAATTTTCCAAAAAAACCAATACATACCCCTATCCCTTGTCGGAATATATAATGGAAAAACGTCGTTATTGCAGCTCGCTTTACTGTTATTACGTGACCGTTTTGGGGTCGCCGTGGCTTACGGTTTTTCACTTCATTCGGACCTTTGCGAGCGATATAAATGCAAAATGCAAAAACCGCCGCAGCACTTAATACGATAATCATCGTATAGTCCTTATAACTGACCACCCGACGATTATTTTTTATTTCACCGAGAAGGGCACTCAAACGGAGTGGTTTTTGTGCGCCGTTCCACAAAAAAAAAAAAAAAAAAAAAAAACAATAACCTGTAAATGTGAAACGTGCACAATGCACATAGGTTTTTATTGTTTCCTGAGTTTAGGATAGGTTTTAAACTCGCTAACCCTTCCGTAAATGGCCGCTGTGATAATTAAATACCGTGTTTACGATTATATCTGTAATTGTTTCAAATCCAAGTAACAATCCCATTTAATTTATTTTTAAAAAAAAAAACCAGCACATTTATCTTTTAAATTGTTTGTCACGAAACTACATAGATTTTTTTAAATTTACTTTTCAATCAAATTTATGTAGGTATTAAACAATGGCAATGATTTATGATGTTCAACGATCATATTCCAATGTTTCATTATCAGACGAAATTTAAATAATTCGGTATCCAACAACTTTCCGACCATCACGTTGGTCGAATTTTTGAAGGCGGTGTAATAAATATGCTGACGCGGCACGGACACAACAATATTATAGATACCGCGATATACGGCGGAGAGGAGGGAGGTGCTGTGGGTTCGTAAAATTTCGAATCGCGCACAAAACAATTTAATAACAATAACACGGATGAGATAACAGTTTGCGGGTTTATTTCCGCGATGACTGCAACGTACTATATCATGTACAGTGGCAATATACACAGTGGGTTGTTTTATACGGAGCGACGTGGCGTAAAAGCTCGCGAGATACTCTGTAGCGCAAAAGACGCTGCTGGGAACGAAAGGGTTGTAAATCGTACGCGCGCGTGTGTGTGTGTGTGTATGTGTACAGGGGTGCGGGGATATAATAATAATATATCTCATGATATTGTCATTAAGACGCGTCGGATTACGTTTGCGTTGATTTTGATTTATCACTCTTGCCGTCCAGAACCGACGGATTTCCACACGCGCGGCGGCAGCGGCAGCGGCGGAGTGAATATTCGGAAACGCAAACGCCGGGGTCCTGCCAGGGGGGAGTGAAAGGGTTAGGCAACGCGACTTTGTTAGATTTGCATAAAAAGAAGGCGTCGTCGTGGCATCACACACACACCCCGCCGCCGTCGGTAATAATAATTAATCGTTGGGAGTCGACGGCATCGAGTCGAAAGATAAATACCGAGTTAACTATAAAAGTATATTTTAATATGTATACGCGTATTATACAGCAGCATCGTATCATCATCATTATGGTTCTTATATTGTTGGTCGGGTTTTTTTTTCGCTAATCGATTTGACGGCGGGAAAAAAAACGATCGAAGTATATTGTACACCGCCGGTGTTTAACAGTATACCGAAAAAAAAAAAATAACAAAAAAAGCCAGGCGCGTCTCGCGAGCGGAACGAGTGTCTAATATTATATCATCGTGAAAGAAACGTCGATGCAAATTCTAAAAAGATTATAATAATACGGTAGGCATACGCCTATATCGCAATTTCGATAATAATATGTCGCGTGATCCCGTATTTTGTTTGCAAGGGGTGACCTTGTTGGCCGTTATAACTATCGTGGTAGCTATCGTGTAATAATATTTTGACGCGTAACGTAAATTGTTATTTTATTCAAATCGCGTACTCGTTATAATTGCATCGGCGTGTAAAACGTATATTCGAAAGAACACTGCTATTGTGTTTGGGGGGCGAGATTATAGAAAAACAATTTGAATCACCGCGAAATAATCGCTAGATTTTGGATTCGTAACGAAGAATGTATTGGCTTTATAATATATGATAATGATGTAAGATTATTTTTTTTTTACTTTTTGTCACTGTGTGTACGACTTTTACAACTTTTCTATCAGACATCTTACTCCCCAATCGAAAAACGAGGAGACTTAATTGTTTATTTTTTTTATACAATTTTGAATTTAATTGGAGAATTGAAAATGATGTAGTTTCTTATTTTCCAAGCGGTTTTCTTAATGATTGGGAGAAAAACCAGAAAAAAAAGTAAAAGAAAAACGTACAAATTTATGACGTAATAATAAACAATGATTTCATTTTTTTAAATTTTCTTTTTCAATCTGAAATCTTGTGCCGAAATTCAAGCATTTTTTCGGAAAATAAATGTTGACTAATTAGTGTGCAGGAACGGTTTTTTTGACTTTCAGTATAATTTTCTTAATAGTTGAGAAAAACATTCGTTCTCATTCGGTTTCATTAGTTTGTAATTCTGTTAGTAATAATCGTAGGGATATTAAATTTTCGTCTCGAAATAGGGTTTCAAAATTACAATAATTTCTATATACAATTAATTGATTGAAAGGCTCACACTAGAATTTCGGATTATATTATGCATTTATTATTATTTTTTTTTTTTTTAAGATATCCGGATTTCTACGATGTTACAACGGGGAAATGATAAAATCTTTTTTCCGTTTTTTTCCGTAATCATTTATCGTTACGTTCGTTAAACCAAATAATTATTATTCTATATCCCTACTTTCCGACATTCCGCGGATAAGAAAAAAAAAAAAAAAAAAATGTAAATATTATCGGTTTGAAAATAATAAATATCGTACTATACAGGCGGGTAATTTAATTAGATTCTGAAATTCGCAGGATCGCCGCTACGATATCGCGGTAGCTGCAGTTTCGGCGCTCCCCGCAGTAATATACAGCCAGCCCGACCTGTATAACATACACTACGTACATACATACATACTGCGATGCCGACTATTGGGATTAAACGCATACATGCATAATATATTATATTGTATACGAAACGTCCGGTCGCCGTTTGCACGTCGCGCGAGTGATAAACCGCCAAAGAGATAGGTCGTTTTTTTTTTTTTCTTTTTATCATTATTATTATTTTACGACAGCGGCGGCGGGGCATAGATTCGTCAAACTGCGTGATGCCGGCCGCGTCGAGACGAGGGATTTCGCAGGAAACGGCGACAGACGACGGCGGACCGTACACGCCGATTTCCCGAGGACGTGTACGCGGCGGCAACGACGACGACGACGACGACGACGACGACGTGAATAATACAATAAAACCGACTGGCCGGCGGCGGCGAGACGCGTGAATTATTAATGCGATCGACGCGCGTAAGTACGGGCGAGTCCGGGGCGCGCGTCGCGTACGTGTACAGTTTCGGCGGCCTATATTAATTACGCGGGTCATTCGATGGAGCCCGGCGCGGTACAGGTTCGCGGTGAATAGTTTATTAATATACGACCGTCTCCCGCGTCGGTGCCGCAAAACTCCCGCGGCCTTTGTGCAGCGCGCATTCATATATGTATATGTATTATAATTGCCGAGGCCGCGAGGTTTCGCCCGCAAATTCTCCGGACGTTATTATCCGCCATCAATATTGCACGACGCGCCGCCGCCGGACCCGCGGAGACCGCGAGAAAGGACCGCCGGCGCGCGCGGTTTTCGATTCGCCGATTTCCGCGTAAAACGCAATCTCTCCCCCGTGCCGCACGCGGCGGCGACCGGACCGGGCAACGATATTGGCAACGGGCACGATCGGCGGTATACGGGGCGTACATAAAGGGTACAATACGAGTCCGTTTTTGAAAATTGTTCATCGGAGCGGTTAACTCCCGCTGTTTACGCGGACCGCGCGGTCTGTTTTTCGGCCTGCGGGCGTGACGTCCGATATTTCCCCGTTCAATATTATCCCGCCGAAAACCCCGTTCGCCCGACGGCACCATATTATCTTGATACCTATTGAAAACGACGGACATACTTCGCACGGCGGGAAGACCGCTGTTGTAGGTGAGCAGTTGGGAAGATAGGTTATAGAGAGGAATTCGATTTATATCAGTACGCAACGATAAGCCATTGCTAACGGAAAACGATTCGGAACGTGTTTTCAACGGTCGTAATATTTACGATTTTCGTCTGTGTATTTTGGTCATAAGTTGTTGAGTACCTATAAATCTGTATTAGCTCCGAATTAATATTATCCTCTCCGGGACCTTTGCTATTTTTCAAAGTCCTGATAATATCTTTCATTTTCTCGTTATTTGGCTCCTTAAAAAAAGCCTGAACTGTGTAATAGGTCACGCTTTCACTTTATTCGTAACGCCGTGGTCGATATTTAAAATAATTTAAAAATACGTTTGAAACTTTTGAATGATACCATCTTGATTTGTAAATAAGTTCCCATCGTGGTTCTTGAACCTCGAAACCTTACCTTATTGATGTGCATTTTTAAAAGAATAACCTAGGGTTGAACCTATATGTTCTTCTATTTTTTGGATAAATTATTTTTCCGTTTCTCGCATTCCCTTATACATAAAATAAATATCACATTTTATAGCGTTTCGAAATTTGTATTTTTTTTCACCTAATATCGGATTTCATACCACTGTGCGCCACCGTATAAATTACATATCATTATTATGTTATAATAATTATTGTAATGTATATACTATACTAACCCGCTATTATATTATTATAGTTTCTTGTAGTCCGCACCCGATTGCGAATGATAATTATTATACCTACCCTTTAGGCTTTAATAGTTTCGGCCGTTTTTTTTTTTTCTATTAGAGGGTACGGCCACAAAGCGGTAAAAGATATTATACATTATATTTTGCGCCCCGTTCCGTTCGTCGCCGATCCCTTTTTCAACCGTATTCAAAAGAGATTAAACGCGAAGAAAGAAAGAAAAAAAACAACTAAACAAACAAACCGTATACAATATTATAATGTAACGGTTGCGTAAAAAAAAACCCCAGACCATTAACCTATGTCGGTCACGGTTGTCCGAGGGAAATCCGCCCTGTTGCAGTATCAAATATTGTCGCTATAATAATAATAATTATCATCATCAGGAATCCGTCGCTTTACATATTATGATTATTATTATACCACGTTCAAATTTATTCCGAACAGATGTTTATTGCGCGCATTTTAAAAGATTATATAAGTAGCTTTTGTCGCCTAATGATTTTATAAAAAGACAACCGTGAAAATTTTCCGCCGGAGTTGCGGAACCCTATGCAAATATAATATAATAAGTTTCCATAACAACTATAATAATATTGTACACTGCTATCATTTCTTTTTTGAACCACCCTCTCTCTTTCTCTCTCTCTCTCTCCAGCTCTCTTTAACGAGATTAATGGATTTTATCTCCTTTGACACTCAAACATCATTATGAAGAGCTCGGTACTTATTGGTTATGTGTTTTTGTAACTTTTTTTTTTTTTTATCTCTTAAGTGCCGAACCATGTCGGAAGCTCCGTGAGCCGCCGTCAACCTCACCAGTGACTCGTCAATCGACGACGACGGCGCAGCCTGCGGAGATATAATAATAAATACGAGTATATAACCATTTCCTAAATGGAATATTGAGCCATACACGCGTTTGATTAATGATGTTATATTTCCGAACTTTTTCTTTTTTTGACGCCGCCACCGTCACCGCCGTGTCGGGTTGATTGTTATTTCGGAACGAATTCAATAAAATATAATTTTTTTTTTTCTTATTATGACATGAACCGAACCCAAAAGTATTATACGCGTTTTGATAAAGTAATAAAGTTTCTCAAAACGATTTACTATATGCAACTTATCGACTAAAATATGACATTAAACAAAACATTTGTACGATAGTATAGATTGTGTATTATAATATTATTTTATCGGTGAACATTTCCATCGACGATTAGTTCATTGTTAGGTATCATTTAATTTATTTAAATGTTGGCTTTAATGATAGTAATAATAATAAAAAAAAAATAGATAAACAAATACACATGATCGCGTAAATTTAATCTGAAAAAAGTGTATAATTTGTATGGATTTGTGTGCCAAAATATATATATGTATATATAGGGGTCTAAAATTGAATATTATACACTGCCTTTAGGTAGTAAAAAAGTTTATATAATAAATTAGGTAGATATTTTTTGGACATGACAAACGCCACGACAAGCAATTTTCAACAAATAATAATATTAACGTCTGGTTTATTTTAAAATAGCTAGGGTATGGTCATGGACGTGCGTCACACTGTATCAAAGACATTAGTCGTTTAGTCATTTGGTTTTAGTCACAAATATGAAATCACGAAAGAAAATAGAAAAAAAATTGGTAAAATAATCTTAATTTTATGAACATGTTCCTTTTTAAATCAAGCTATCTATAGATTCTATTTTCGAATAATAAATAAGATATCAAATTTTAAAACCTGTATACCACAATAAATAATATTCCGAATGTGGAAAGGGGACTGGCAGGACAATAAATAGCTTGTATATCCGATTTTTGAACGGGAAAAAGGGTGATAGGGATTTCGGAACTTGTTATAGAAATACATACAATGGTAAAATATGCATTTGATTTATTAAAAATATGCATGACTTGAAATCACTTATTTTCTACAACTATTTCACCCCATATATTAAAAAAAATAGTGTTTTTCTATTTGTCTTAAAAACTGTATTGGAAAATTTGTCGACATACTGCTTTGTATTTTCGGCATTTTAAATGATATAAGTTAAAATAAAGTAGATTCAAATAACGACGACGATTACGACTACGATAACTCAAATGTTGTCATTGTAAAATAATCTTTTGTAGTTATAAGAGTCTATGACAATCAAGATAAGTAAATAAATAAATAAACTATACTTACATAAATACTTGGATATTTATTTTTTGGATTGATAATAATATTTTATTTTATTCTTTTACCAATTACCACGGCTAAAATATACAATAAAATATGCATTCTAGGTGTTAATTGTTGAAATATGCAAAATAACATAACCACTATTTGTTTCATCATGCCGTAATTCGTGAACGTTTCAAAAAAAAAAGGAGTAATTAGAAGTTGCACAAAACCAAATACGCCAATGCATATAAATCCTAGCCCTATTAATAGCATAATATTACACTAAACATATTGTACTAGAGTAGTCAAATTTTTAATTTTAAGTACCTATATAAGGGTAACACTGCCGTGTCGTCACTCCAGCATTTAAAAGTATTGATTTACTGGAATTAAATAAAAATGCCATAAAAATTCCGGGGTCAGGCATACAAATTAATTTACCAATTACAAGCTTAACAACTGCGGCGTCGTCGTGTCGCGTCGGCCGGTTTGTCAACTGCAGCCTATTGCACAGCACGCTGGCAATTTGCATAACGAATAGGGAAAAATTTGTGAAAAAAAAAAACAAACCGCGTTCTCTCGTCAACCGGTGGGCGGGCGGTTACAAAGTAACCGTAAACCTGCAAATATTCGATTTGAACACTATAATGATAATAATATGCGAGTGGTATAATATTATAACACACTGCACAGAGGTGGAAAACAATGGTGAGGACGCATTGTGTCGTCGTCCCCGATGACGGTTTTCCGTTTCGCCGGCACCTATACGCGGCGCACAACCGCGTCGAGCAGAATCGTATAATATAATATAATAATATATACGGGGTGGTCGTGTGGATAGGGTTGCGGAAAATTTATAGAAAACACGTCGGTAGCACGCGCCCTTTGACAACCGAATAATTAATGATTCCCGTACTCGCGTTTGTTAATTAACGGCTAGTCGATATTATTATTATTATTATTATTATACACCGAAATCGTATTATTATTCCGCTCGCTATAATATTATTATAATCGTTCGTCATCGCACTGTGTAATATTGTATGATATATACCGCGGAAGGCGCCGGCGGAGGTACGCATTGTCATTGTTGTGTCGTCCGCGTCCCGAGCGTATACAGGACGATTATATTTCCGACATCCGATAGTGATTATGGGTAAGTGTCTGTATACGAACGTTTTGGGTGAATTCGGTTTTACCTGTTTTTATCCGTTAGTCGAGAAAACCCGAAGAAGTGGGTGGGGAACCCCGACAGTAGCGTTTCGAGAGAAAATTTCCCCAGACAATTATACGGGCCAATTTTCGACGAAGAAATTATGAATAATAGTAATTTGTAAATTCGGTTCGGAAAGTCTTATACGTTTTTAGAGAGACTAAAGTTAAGGTGAGACGATTATGTTAAAAAGGACATTTTAATTATAGACGGTGGAGCTGTAGGAAACCCAATGGAGGAAAGTTGCAGATAACTGCTATGTAGAGCATGGTAATAAGTAATAACGTTCATAGTCATGTTTAGATGTATAGCTTTTTAAAGTTAAAATCGTGTTTCAACTTTTCAGATGAATTTTGTCTATTCTAATCCAAATTTAAAAATCAAAAGTTAACACATACGGTATAGGTACGACAAAAATAGTGGTGGATTCATGTAAATATTGTATATTAAACGACCTCTGTATAATAGTAGTATGTATAAAAAATAAAGTATAGCTATGCTCGAAATATTCGTAATAGTCACCAGCTCGTGACAAAAATCACACTGTATACACACTGATCGTTTCACGTTTGCGATCTTTTCTCGACCCTGTTGCACCCGAACGAAACTCGATCGTCGCTCTGCACCCGTTGTATTAATATCCATCATCCGATATAAGAATATAATGCTGCAGTCGCCGGCAGTCATTTTGTCTCGTAACAGATTTCCGTGACAATAATTTCCGCCACGCTCTCGGCGACTGAACTGTGTACCTAACCGTCGTCACGACTCGATTCTCAAAATCCGCTATAAGGCCGAATATTATTATTCCGAACACAATATTAATATAACTGTGCAATACTTTTCGACAATTCGAAGATTCAAAGTACAAATAAGACGCAGTGACGTAATTTATAATTTTATCATGAGGAGGGTCCAGTAATGCATTAAAATCTTTTAGCATTTTTGACAATAGCTTACAGCACCTAATATCCGACAGAAAGAACCATATAGGTATTATATCTTAATACCGTTTTAGATTTAAACCAAAGTACCTACTTGTATTATGTATCACAGTAATAATATGTTTTACACTAACCATAGATTTGTATGTAATATCGTATTAATCTCGTCCCGTTTTGTTGTCCGTCATCGTGATACTATCTTTTCGAGAATGACCCTATTATAATATTATATGTTGGGTAGTTACCTACAATGTTAACACGATCGTCTGTTGTCCCTATAGCTATGTATAGTATTCTTACAACCCTTCTAGCAACGTCGTGACCGCTGCAGTGTCATATTATTATTATTATCATCTTTGTCATTTAAATTTTTATCCCACGAAATTAAGTACTTAAATTATTAACGTTGCATTTATCATAGACAATATTATAAAACATGTCGAAATATTACATCAAAGAACATAATGTTTTTTATACATGATGTAGACATGGAATAATAACGTCTGCGGTGGTATACACATACAAGATACAACAAGCCGAAAACAATTTATTTATTTTTAAATACAATACTAAACACTGTGCGGTTGTACCTGTATACAATATACAAACAAGAGAATGTGATAAATGAAACAAAAAAACACGACGAATAATATATGAGGTCAAAATGTGGAAAACCATTTGATCGAACAGTATAATATAAAGTTAATTCCGATACTATATCGCTACAAAATATTTAATTTGTAGTTTAATAGTAATACTCGCTAAAAATTACACAATTTCATACAATAAAAACATAAAATGTGTATAGAGAGGCGATTTAAAATCAATACTTTATGTTGGTGCAACATTATCTGACAACTTGTTTAAAAAAATATATTAATATGTACAATGTATATATAAATATATATATATTTATTACACACATATACATACTTATATATCAACATTTTTGAGTTCAATATTATACATTTTGAATAATATTTTTTAGAATTTTTTTCCAACGACAAATAATTTATATTTAATTTTGTTTAATAATCATTTATTCGAAAAAAGAATTGTCATTAGGCAATTGTCAAAAATTTTATTTTATATTTTTCGATTAATAATTAATAGAAAAAATGTATAATAATTAAACGAATTAATAATTATTAAATATGCTGTGTGACTTTTTGACTTGAATGTTATTTGCCAGTATGCATAAGTGACTACAGTAAAATAAATGATCCATATTTTTATAATAGTTTTTTTTTTCAGCGGTGGGATATTGTTAAACAGGCGTACTGCGTAGGTATCATAAAAAAATTTAATATTAAATTTAATATCGAAAACGTGCTCGAGCTTAAACAGTAACAAAGTTGAGAAAATAAAATTATGAAAAAATGCAATTACAATTTAATGTATAAATGTGTTTCTTTACAACACTTATAAAACGAACTAAAACAGCATTTTTTTTTTAACTGCATTCAATAAGAATTATCGAACATATTTATTTTAGATTTTATAATAATATAATACCGACAACGCAGTTTTCAAAGTATTCGATAGATATCAAATGAAATCGTAAATATTTAAATAGAAAAAATAAGGCCTAGCTGAATAATAATACATTTGGTTCTTCATGGATACTGGATTACTGGTTGTTCTCGATTTATTTTATGAATTCCTATCCTTGCATTACTATAGCAACCTTTCTCTATTTGGCTGTAACGATTGAAAAAAAAAAAAAAAACATAAATCAAATTCACTTACAATCCCCCCCTCCCCCGAAAATTACTCGTTTGTGATAAATGTGTATCGTTCTGTATACTATAAGTGATTTAATTCGTTCTACTATGTTGTCGCTAAACTCTCGCCGAACATCTCGCGTCTTAAATCGAGTTTCCGGTGAGTAAAGCCCAATAATATACAACAAGCTATAGAATAATAATGTCGCCCTTGACAAGCGAACCGTGTGTTATTTTTTTAAGTTCCGCACAGAACTCCTAACATTCTACAACCGTTGTCGTCTTTATTGCGAATATAGTACGTACATACAAACAAATGGAAACTACTGTATAATAATTTATTCCCAGTCGGATATTATAAAGTATATCCGCGCGATTAATTTGACTAATAATAATATTCGGCCTCCCTACCGTCCGTGCCGACGACGATTCCTTATGAACGGGAACCGTCGGCTCGGAAATATCTCGCTAATTGTTTAATGAAGAAAACCAGCACTAAGACGGTCGTGTCGGCACTAGCCGGTTTTTATACGATTTAAGACAATAATTTACGTTCCATTTAATCACGTTTGGCCCTGCAAGTATAATATTATATTGTATAGTACACGATGGGTTTGTTTCTGCAGAGTTTCCGATTTACGGTTCAAAAGACGAGCGTTCCGCTATTGGCTCGAAATGGTATTATAATTTTGATGTCGAGATAAAGGGCGCACCCTTTCCTCGATTGAGAACAATAATTTATTAGGTACCTATATTTGAAATGACATTCGAGAACGGTTAAAAAATAAAAAAATGATATTTGTAATATTTTACGGAAACAAAATTAATAGTATTTACAAAATCAGATGCCACTAAAATATAATACACAAGAGTTATCAAATTTTCCACGAAATACTTATTTTTCAAAAATATACTCATTGTATCAACCATCAACTCATTGTCGAAAATAAAAAATATCAACACCAAGATGTGTTTTAACTAACTCTGTCTATGCATAGAATTTTTAATATAAGTTGCTACTTGAAAATGAAACGTGGATAGTCGTTTTACTCCTCCCAAAAAAAGGAAAAAAAGAAAAGCAAGAAAAATGTTTTTTAATAAATTTAATAATTTAATTTATAAATTTTAGAATATATGAGGATTTGGAAAACAAAAAAAAAGTATTTCATGTATAATTTTACTATAAAATGTAATTTGATAACTCTCGTATACCTTGTATAAATGTTTTCAATTGTTTACATTTTTGTAATACACGAATTTTAAAGGTTTTTTTTTCATACTTTTGAACTTCGAATAAGTAATTGGTTTGATAAATCTTAAAGAAAAACAAACGTTTGACGATAATAGAACTATTTTTTTATAAATACCTACAAAACGTCGCTCGAATGCAACCGGGGGACAAGCCGTTAAAATAATATCAAAAAGTCGTCTAGTTTGGTCGTTTGTATGTTGTAGTATGGCCAATAAAGGTCATGTTACAGCAGTATCCATACGGTTTTCTCGAGGGGGGGGAAAAAATGGCGAATGCGGACCGCCTTCAAAACCGTTAAAATGAATCGATATTATAGCATCACCTAACCGAAACGTGTAATATTGAAAACTATCTATATACGATCATCTTATCTCGTCTTAAAATCTCATGTCGGATTTCGTTCGAAATGAAAAACTAACACGGTGAATCATCGACGCGGCATTTAACTATATTACGCTATAGTTACCTAATATAATAGGTATACGGCCGTGTGCTCGAGGTTTCGTATAAGGTTAAAGACGTCATCTCGTAATAAATATAGGTACAAAATGGAAAAAAAAAAAAAAAGACTATACTGAATGTTTATGGACCTGACGGACAGACGAGGAAGGGAGGGGACTGTCTCGCGATCTTTGTATTATTTATCTACCTATACCCGCGTGTCTTTTTCTTTTCTCGGAATGGTCGATCTTTTCCGGACCGCCTCCAATAGCGTCCCATGCCTCTCGTATACATCGTACAATACACGTGTGTTATTTTTTTTCTTCTTTCTACCGTACGGATCAAACGGTGACTCATTCTCGGATACTCTCACACGCTGTACGTCCCTTTCAACAGGTGCGTGCGCTGTTATTATTATATAATAACGTATTTCGTGTTTGTGTATAGATTTTTACACCGGCGGCGGCGACTGAAGCACCGCCTCTGACACACTGCAGAGGCATTTCTTCGCGCCGAACACACGCGCGCACAAACATTGATGATTCATCGACCTACACGTATACTTACTGTGTGTCGAGTATTGTCCGGTGAGGGTAAAAGAAACAGTGGTTTTTGAGAACACGTGCAATTTCACGTGTATACGAGTAGATACGAGGCCTATTGTTGCTGCGGCTATACCGCCGTCGCCGCCGTAAGTCTCGCCAATGATTCATCCGTTCAGACGAGCCTAAATATCGGTATAAAGTAGTAATATTTCAAATTGTTTCAAGGTCGGAAGGTCATCAGATACTCGCCGGATACGTCTAATCGATTCGAACTCCACGAATACAATCCTACGGACGGCCGCTATGATTGTTTGAAAAATATAACCCATATTTATATTTTTCGTAGAAAATGATTAATTATATCGATGAAAAATAAAACTTACGAAATAAGATCAGTGCCCTGATAATATCATTTTCCTTTTACGGGTATTCGGAGTTCAATTAAATTATAGTTGTCCAAGTGCTTATAATATTATAACGTAACAATCAACCAATCATACACGTTTTCAGCGACGACTCAAGACTTTGAAATTCTAAAAAAAATTAAAACTATACTATATAAAATCGCACAATTTTAAACGCCAACGAGTATATATAAAACTGCAGTCTATATACCCGTATTACAATTTTTCGTTTGAATTTGAAAGCGAGGAATGTATTGGTTTTACAACGATATTTATTTATTTATTTTTGTATTTTTCTGTGAACAACTTCTCTACCAGAAATTTTGCCCCTAGGGGGGGAAAGGTACGTATTTCAAAGGTATTATTTTGAATATATACCTGGTTTTAAACGGCATTTTATTGAAATTGTGTCTGTGTCTAGGGGCCATACTCGTATATTGTAAAACATATTTTTATCGACGAATTATTATACTTCTTAGTTTCGCATATATTCGATAATTAGTGACTATTGGCTATATTAAACTATAGTGTAGATTAATCGTCACAAGTACAGTTTTCATTTATAATTAATGCTAACGATTATAAAGATATACCTACGTCCATCCTTCATTTTAAATGACAACGATGCGTCAGAAACTTTTAATATTAATGATAGAAATAAGAAATAAGACTACGACGGTTAATTCATTTTTATTTATTGGTTTACAAAATGGATAGTTGATTCTTCAAAAAAAAAAAAAAAAAAATCCTAATACACCATCGTATAGTATATACATATAGTGAGTGCAGTTGCTTACTCATTTATCTTTGCGGTCATATTGGTGTGACTGTGCGAGTCAATGATTAATTATTATAAATTATTATATAAAATCGGAGAGAAATATTATAGATTATCGAATTTGAGTAAAAATGATATTTTGAGGAGAAATTTTATTATAATTTTCACTTAAAATATTTCATGAGTTGAAAAGCGTAACCATTTTAATTAATTATATATTTTTGAAATGTATTAAACATATAATAAAATATAGTAGGATAATAATGTTCCAGATTTCGATACTATGTGAATTTTTTTTATGTAAAAGTAGTCCATTTAAATGAGTACACTCATTATTTCGAAAAGTATTAAATTTTTATTTAAATACCGCGTGATATTCGCCACCACAAATGATCCATCACTATGTTCTCCCTACTTAAACTTAAAAATGGAATATTTCGTCAACCGGTTGGTGGAACCAAAAATGTCAACGTTAACATTTATTTTAACTTAAATTCCGTTTATTTATGTAATTTTTAATATTGGTTACCATTTCAAAAATAGAGTAGGTAACACAGAAATAATGATAATGTAATATTTTATATTCTAGTGCTGCTTGTTTCTTAAATTTACAAAAAAAAAAAAAACAATAATAATTCTGAGAAAATTAATATTTTCCAACATACATAATGAGTGTATTATGGTTCACCTTGTACATGGAAATGAAAATTACGAAAACTAGTAATGTATATTAAATTTTGGTAATTTCAGCATTAAAAATTATTATATTATAAAACAAGAACCCTAGCAACATGTATTTATTAAGTTAGTTTTTTTTTATAATACGAGAAATTAGAGTTTATCACTTGCAATGACTAATGAAAATTTAAAAACTAGTCTCAATTTTCTTTTAGAAAGTGTGCTGCACTCGAAAATCGGAGCAAGATTTTGGTGGAAGTAGGTACACATTCACCTAATATTGCCTATACTATTATATTATTTTCGAGTCAAGCGTATATAACTCGTAATTTTAAACTTGGGAGTGCATACTGCATTTCGGTACAAAACACTTACAATCTGTTCCGACGATTTTATTTTTAATTCGTGTGTCATTTCCAAACGCGTTCGCGATTTTACTGGCGCCGCGAATATTCCTTAAGGGATATAGTTGCCTATAGCTGAATATTTATTATAAGTACTGTTAAATTTAGTTGTTGTGTCCAGTAAAAATAAAATCGAAATATCGGTGACATCATTGTGCACTGACTTATTATGGAGGCGGTGTGCCAACACGACCCGTTGCAGGACCCACGTGGTAATATAATATACTATAATATATTATGGCGGTAGGTTTTAGCTCGCAAGATCAACAAAACGCCACGTATAATTAAAATGATTTTATAATATGCGCGTGTGAAAACAAATTCAGGAACTGACAAATACAACGGAGTGTAAAAAAAAGAAAAATGTTATTTAAAGAAACCACTGCATGTGTTCCAATGTGTTCGGAAATACGTGTATAATAAATATCGCAATATTATTAGGGTTCAAAAACCTTTAACGACAGAATTTGTAGCCATTGAGACGATGCATAAAATGTATCTAATACGTGCAATAAAAAAATTAAACTATATTTATATTCCTTATTAATAATTATTATAAACAACAATACAATAATATCGTTTGAGTTCAATAAAACCTATATAATAAACACGTAGTTATTTCGCTATTTTTAGTTTAATATAATTACGCAATAAGCCAATCGTGAAATTATTGTCAACCGCTTTTCTAATGGCACATTTTGATGGTTTTTTTTAAACAAATCGTAAAAAGAATACGTGGGCCCGAAGACAGGGTCTTGTGAAATTGTGAGTAAATTTGAATTTTTGTTACTATTCGTGTTTTATATTAATATATATATAAAAGAAATAGAACAATTTACTTTATGTAATATAATATAAGTTAATATTTATCTAATTGTTTTTAATAATATAGTTTATAATTTGATTTTAGACTCTGAGTTTAGCAAAGAATTTGTTGGTTTTACAAAGATGTTTATTTATTTTTATTATGTGAACACTTTTTCTACCAGGAAGCTTACTCCGATTATTAAGTATAGCATTTTTTTTGAAAAGAAATATTCTCTTGTCGGTACTTTAGAGAGGTCGTTTTTTGAAATTCTCATGTATATTCGAGATAATGAGGAAAATCGGGTTCTTTAGATTAAAAATAAAAATAATAGGTTATCATTGGCAACCGTTTTTATTTATTTTTGTTATTATTAGGTTTTTATTATTTTAATCTTTTTTAAACAATCATTGTTGTCATGGAAACGTAACGCACATTTATCATTTTACAATAACCATTTACCCTCATGACATATATATTGTTGACAAAGCAACCCCCAGTTCAACTGAACTCCGCTCAGAATCGTTTTTTCGTTAGCAATGATTTATTGTTGCTTACAGATATTCATTGAATTCCCGTCTCTATCCTAACTCTATCCTTCCTAACTTTTCACCTACAACAGTGGCTGTACCCACGTGTAAATTATGTCCGTTCTTATTTCGTTTACTTCTTTTTATTGGTATAGCAAAAAAAAAAAAAAAAATTACCTATTACAATTTTGATAAATCAAGTCATAATATTGTCACATCAAATATGTACTCGTTATCCTCACTTAATAGACTGTTTACAAAAACAAAACGGAAAAAATTAAATTTTATTACAAATAAAGCCGCGACTACTTGTACACAACGACGCGTATCAAGACATTAATATTATGTGTGTATAGGTAGGTACCTAATTGCGCGAACGGTTTCGCGTTTTGTATCCGTGTCGCACGTCGTCCGCGCACGCGCAATAATTTTACACGACCCGGGAAAATGTAACCGCCGGATCAGTGCCCGGGGCGGTAGGTACGGCGCCGCGGCGTTCCGCTGATGCGTTTACGCCCGCGGTGTGCCCGCGTTTCGTCACCGCCGCGCCGCGCACGTTTTGGGTTCGTTATATTATTATAATAACAATAATATTGTATAGAAAACGGATCCCCCACCCCTCCGGCCCAACCGATGGATTATCTTTACGCGTGTAAAGCGCGAAACCCGCCGCCGTCTAACTGCGACCCTTTTTATACGCGTACGTGTGTCGCGCAAGTAGATACCTCCTCCTATGTTCAATATCCGACGCCGAGTGTAAAAGCTCGACATATTTTAATCCTTCGTATTATTATTATTATAACATACAGCGTGCGTTCTATCGCCGCCCCGGGGAATATTAATAAAAACTCTCAGCGCGCACCGGACTATATACCTATATACCGTAATAATAATAATAATAATAATAATAATATACGAGTACGTACACGACGTATTGTAATATTATAATACTCATACGTAATGTGTTTTGCGCGCAGTAACGAGCGGTAATCTCTCCGATTCGATTACAGCGAACCATACGGTTCCCGCGGTATTACTATTTTATAAAGACGTCTTGTTGTCTTGTTGTAACGCAATATACTCGCGTAATAGGTTCTTGCGCGCAGTCACAACCGTCGCCGCCGCCGCCGGTCGACACGATACGAAACGCCGCGGCGGGTTTATCCTCTTTGAGCCATTGCCGCGAAGTTTGCATAGCTGCTCGTCGCGTCCTCTTGTTATTTTCTA
Organism: Cinara cedri; assembly: GCA_902439185.1. Classification (NCBI taxonomy): domain Eukaryota; kingdom Metazoa; phylum Arthropoda; class Insecta; order Hemiptera; family Aphididae; genus Cinara; species Cinara cedri. The sequence goes on from CABPRJ010001429.1 coordinate 2,143,776, forward strand.
AGCTCCTCGGACACGGCGGCGGCGTCGCGGGGGGGGGG
>CABPRJ010001429.1:2143869-2233049 GCA_902439185.1 Cinara cedri
TTTTTTTTTTTTTTTTTTTTTTGATTTTTAAATACGAATTCAATTCGAGTTTGTTAACTGCGATCACTGCGGTACATAGGTACGCGACGGAATCCAAATACTTACAATTTCAGACGTGTTAACCGCCCAAATCCTTTTTTCGCCAACGTATATCGAGTCTATACACACCAGCTATAACAATGATCACTATATGTGCGTACTTTAAATTTATTTTACGCGAATTACAGTTTGTGGCTAATAACGAATGGCATGAAACGTAATTAAAGTTCAATTAACCATTCATTTTTTTTTTCAAAACAAATTTAACGCAGGGACTGGAACCGAATCGAAAAGAACCGGTTCTTCAACTCAAAAATCCTTAAAATATTAGGAACCAGAATCCGTATTTTTAAATTAAAACAACGGGTTTTACATTGATAAATTATTTTGTTTTTTCCTCAGTGGCTTATGCTCAATTTATCGGCTATATTGTTTATAACACAGATTAAAATACTACTGCTTTGATACTCTATTTTTATTTTTGTTTAGAGCTATTTATTTCTTGTGAAATCATGATAAGTAATATTATGATTTATGAATTATATTTTTGTATATTAAAGTTAAATAAAAAAAAACCTATAGATACTATTAAGTTACAACGGTATATTATTATTTTATCGACTATTGCCAATAAATGACAAACGCAGTTGTCACTGATGAACCAACATGAATTTTTAAGCCAATGTTCCGATATTTGATTTCGATATATCTAATTCGATGTTTGAAACCAAAAACAATGAGTTGATATTGAAATTAACCGATATCCCAATGAAAATCCGATTTTTGAGCGATTTATTTATATTCTTGAGACATTTCCATCGCTAATATCGGCTCAAATATCAGTTTTAAAATAAACCCGGCATTCGATACTCTGATATCTTCAATTTCGACTGATATGAGCTTGCTATGCCGGTACACACCATTAATTATCATCAGACATACAAATATGTTCGATTAATTTTTAGATTCCGAGTATAGCTAGGAATTTATTGGTTTTACTACGATATATGCGTGTGATTTTTTCTGTCTGTTAGTAAAAAAGGGTGGTCATTTTTCGATTTTCTTTGGAGTTTTTATAATAACACGGAAATATACGTAGGAAAAACGGGAAAGTTTACGGAAATAATGATTTCATTAATTTTGATTCTGTTTTTTTTTTTTGTCGCAATAATACAATATATTGTATACAATTCAGTTTATTTTTTTAATGTACGACTGCATAATTCGTATGGGACTTAGTCAAACAGAGGGCCATCTACAGTTGCCTATTTTATCTATTGTCCACATATTATATGGTCCACTGAACTAAAGTTGAAAAAAAAAATACCAACATTGTAACAAGTCGTGTAAAAACCATAAACATTTAATATTATACCCTCAGTATAACAAAGAAGGTATTAGGTTTGCTGAGTTTTTCTCGAAGAATTTTTTTTTTGCCAGTAAAATGCTCCGATTTTTCTGACAGTACTTTAAACGATGAAGGGATTCTTGTTCAGTAGTACTTTATTTAAATACACATTTTTAGATTCCCTACAATTTTTTCTTTGATATTTTAAAAACTGATCACAAATGTCGATACATAGGTTTTATTTTTGTTGATTTCTGAGTTAGATGGACTACAAAAGAAAAAAAAAAACACGGCTAATACTACTTCGCATAGAATCGTTTTTCTATTGCAATGATTGATCGTTGTTATCAATACATATATTTAACTACCCTACATCTTATAACATTCAGACTGCCTATCTACTACAGTGACTTACAAGATTATTCTTGTAATAATACAATTATTCCTGTACACAATAATATGGTTGTTTTTAATGTAAAAATGTAAAAAAATATTATTTATCGTTGCTATAGAGATGATCATAGTTTATGTCGTCTGATTTTTTGTATAGAATTCTGTATTTATATTTTATATATTTTATTATAATAATTGTAATTGTAATTGATATATATTATATAATTGTTTACTCAACGCGATTTAGATATGATTTGTAGACTAGTCGATATGCTGGGTAGTATTACCGGCGGAATTGCTTCGGCCCTTGTCGGACAACCGTTGGATACAGTGAAAACGAACATGCAATTATATCCTAATTTATATAAAAATATGTTCTCTTCTCTGTACATGACTGGCCGACAACAGGGCATTCGAGGCTTGTATGTCGGTTGTGTGCCGGCTCTTTTGGCGAACTCTGCTGAAAATGCAGTCATGGTCGGTTCGTACAACTATTGCCAAAAATTGGCGAAATACGTCGTCGGGCAGGACAAAAACCATAATGTGTGTGCCAGAAGTATTGAATCGGTTAGTATAAGCGTCGTTCGTTGAATACGTATAGTTACAAAAGTTATGTCTTTAATTTATATACCAGAAAATGTAAATAATTGCAATACGATATAAAATTGTTACTAAGAAATAATCGCCTCTATACATATGCGTCGAAATGCGAATAAACCTATATTCGTTAATCAAAAATTAACTACACCCTTTCAGCTATTGACCTCGCTGGTACTTTGTCCCATCGAGTTAGTAAAAATTCGAATGCAGGGATACGAAGACTTCAGAGAAGTACGTCCAAACATGCCATCGATTAAGTTGGTGGTAAAACAAACACTGAAGACTGACGGATTTGTAGGTCTATACCGTGGACTGGAATGTACACTATTAAGAGAGTTTGTTAGTAAAATGTTGTTCTTCGGATTGTATGAACGGTGCCAGAAATTGTTTAATCCAACCGGCGGCCAAAAAGAAAAAGCTGATCTATTAACTTTGGCGGCGTCCGGATCGATAGCCGGCCTAGGGATGTGGCTCGTGGCATACCCGATAGACGTGGTGAAATCGCGTGTCCAAATGTCCGAAACACATACCGGGTGGCCATTGATCCGTAGAGAAATCCAAAAAGCGGGATTTCGTGGACTTTATTCGGGATTATGGCCCACACTAATCAGAATGATACCGGTGACTGGCATGTTTCTGTTTAGTGAAGAATTTTCGAAACCGGTTTACCGAAAAATCTTGTTAGATACGCCGAAAAATTCAATCGATTCGGGAAACAGGATATTTTCGATATGCGATTTTGTATCAGGATGGACGGCGGGTTAGAACATAAATTCGAAGTAGAAAACAACAAAATCGTAATTGATCGGATTCATGTTTTTATTTATAGGCATTGTTGCTACGTTTATTGGCTATCCGATGGATACTATTAGAGTCGTACAACAAGTGGCCAACATTGGGCCAATCCAATCTATGCAATATGTTTATAACGAACAAAAGGTAATAGATGAAATTATAAATGTATATGATAATTATCTAATCAAGTATAGAATATAACTAATAAGAACTGATTAATACGACATTACTGGAAGTTATTGAAATATTGTTAAAACAAAATATAATAACTAATATTCTGCTTACTTTTTTTTTTTTTAAATAGGTTGCAGGGTTTTACAGAGGAATGATGTTTCCGCTTTTGTGTAAGGGCCTTGTAAATTCGATTCTATTTGGAATTAGTGGTAACGTAATGCGGTTAATCCTAAAGTTCCGCGGTACTGATGATATAGACGTTAAGTATTGTTGTGACTCGAACAATTTGAATAAATTGTATTGGCACGTCGATATGTTTATGGCCGGCTGTATAGGTGGATTTTTTTCAAGTGCGATAAACATACCGATGGAAGTCGTCAAAACAATATTACAAGCATCCAGTAGGCAACATACCTATGGCTTTAATATTTTGTTTCTTCTGATATATAATTATTTTAGATATATCGATAAAGTCCACTGAGAAACAAAAAAACTCGGAAAAAATTGAGTCCCCGAAAGTAATGAGTACATTTAAATTGATTGTTGATCGATACAAAACCGGCCGGATTCATTCACTCTACAGGGGAGGAATGTCATTGATGATAAGGTTTGTTTGTTAAATAGTGACAGACGCTTCAATTTCGGGGGCCTTTTTTATATTTTCTGCTCCTTATTGTGTTCATAAATGAGAACACTGATTTCTTTTTCAGCAATCTACTAAAAAATAACATATTTATCAGAAGTGAAATGTATTTAATACTGTTTAGGTAAACTAAAAGCCCATAGATACACTAATAAATAAAATAATCCATACAAATTGTTAATATTTACTTTTTAATATAGTGTGTGCCTATTAATTAGATAAAAATCTTAAGAAACAGTTTATATAAAATTTAATTTATACAATACCCAATAAATAATTTAAACCAATCTTGGTTTTGTCTTTGCTTTTCCAAAGTCATTTATAATATCAAATCATATTTAATGGATTTGGTTCTGTCTTTTTTAAGGCTTTTTACATAGATAATGTTGCAAGTCTAGTTTGTCTAATTTGTGACGTGGCACTCCTAGGATAACTTTTTATTAATTAATTTCGAGAATAATCGTTCAGTAGAAACTGACTGATAGGTACAGTTAGTATTATTCGAAGAAAAAAAGTTGTTTGGTTATGAGTAATTTAATATTTTTAGTACCTATATAGAAGAGATTGAAGTGCAATTGTATTTTCCTTCACGAGAGATTTAAATATTTGTAGTTTATGTTATAATTAATTTCCGTCAATATATTTCTACTTGCTATCCATGAGATACCCAAGAGTTTTCCCAGAAAATATAAAAAACCATGGGAAAAACGAGAAAATTGGATCAACATATTAAACAAATATTAATAAAGAAAATAAATAATGCTTATTTGATCATTTTACCATAATATGACATACATTTTTGACAAAACATCATTATCAACTAATAACTGCATAGAATCGTTTTTTCTTTAGCAATGGTTTATCGTTGTTTTCAATTATACATTAAATTCCCTTCTAATCCTGCCTTCCCAACTTCCCACCTACAATAGTGGCTGCACCTGTACCTATTATCCTAGGACAGCTTTTTTTACATTTAGAACCGACAGTAATTTATTAGTATTTGAAGTTTGGTCTTTTAATTTCATGATTTACGTAGGTACACGAATAACACAACATAATACTATGCAGTCAATAAATTATAATATTAATAATATTTTTTCTAAATTATAATATTTGTTCAATGATAATAATTTGCTTTCCAAGAGTGAACCCTACTTTTGCGGGGGTTCAAAGTTTGCGCGGAGTCCTGTACGGCTGCACCAATTGCACTACCCTTGCGCTGGCACTGATTTTAAATCTACAGAATACGAATTTGAGTTAATCTATTTTTGATTTTGCAGAGATATACCTCATACGGGCATTTATTTTCTCTCGTATGAGCATTTCTGTTGCGTTATGAAAAAATATTGGTATCATAGCGAAACTAAAAACGAACAAATGCCAAAGTATATACAACTCGTAGCCGGAGGTCTCGCAGGTATGTCTATCATATTTTGCAACCCGTTCGAAAAAATATTATTATGTAATATTTTAATCTGCCTGTATTATACTCCATTTAAATTCATTTTTTTTTTTTTTTTTTTGAAACCGATTAAAATATATTAACCAATGAAATTTCTATTTTATTTATGAAGAACTCTTGTAGTTGATCCGTTAAACTTATCGATGTTTATAGTACTACTTGTTATTTATCATGTAGGTGTCACTAGTTGGATTTTGGTGTCACCATTAGACGCGATTAAAACCAAAATCATCGTGGACAGTCAATCAAAAAAGCCGTTATACAATGGCATGTGGGACTGTGTGAAGAAGATGTATGCGCAAGGCGGTGTGAAAATATTTTTTAGAGGAATCTTGGTACTATGCATAAGATCATTTTTACTCAGCAGCGTAGTGTTTCTAGTTTATGGAATACTTATGAACATGTGCAGTGAAAAAAATGATAAAGGAACGAGTGAACCCGGTAAAGACGACAAAAACATAAAAATCGCCACAAAATTATAAAAAAAAAAAAAAACTTATGGCACCGCTCGTTTTTATTAGATGTTGGTCGTCTTGTTCAATTACTCGTTAGCATTCTTCTATTTTTCACTGCGCTAGGTCTTGTTTTTGTTACTTCTACCCTTGAGTACTTTAAAATTTTCTGAAGTTCATTCTTAAAATTGCTATCTAGTGGTAGTTCTTCTATTGGCCTGTATTCTTTCTTATATCTTTCCCCCGCTTTTTTCGTTATAGTATGTTTATCAGCTGATGACTTTTATAATTATCTGATCAATGTTTCTACTAATACTCTACTTATAACGATATCATCGTTAATTGTTGCATATTAAGGAAATTCCTTGAAATATTATGAATACACACTGCTTTCATCACCTTTAACATATTTTGCTTTCTAAAAACAATTTGTTATGTCCAATTGACGGTTATTAAAAACTAAACACTTACAATCCAAAGAAAAAGAGCATATTGTAATAAAACACACTTACCTGTGGTTCATCAAAACCACAAACAGCCATGAACTAACAATACGTTTATAATATGAAAAACCGTGTGCCCGTGTGTGGATTGTTATAAATTATCGTCCGATATCGAATGATCAATGTATACAATAAATATCGTATATTGTATAAATAAATTATTGTAATTATTATTAGTAAGCTATTTTTTTAAATTTATATTGAAATCATTAACATAGGGAACATCTTATCCAAAAACCTAAAGCAAAAATTAGAGCAAGTGTTCCACAAGGAGGCATCCTATTTCCCATTTTATATAATATCTACGCTACCGATCAGCCCATCTCTCCAAACACAATAGTTGCTGAGTTTACCGATGACAAGGCTATTATTTTAGATTCTGAGTGGAGCGAAGAAGCTTATGGTAAAATCATAACACAGATGTTTATTTTTTTTTTATTTTTTTATTTTTTTATCTGTGCGCAACTTTTCTACCTGAAGAATTGCTTAGATTTTTAAGCTTGGCATCTTCTGAAAGGAAATCGGTGTAAGAAGGTACTTTAAAGAGATAAGTTTTCGATTTTTTCTAGAGCTTTCTCATCAAATTTGAAAAACTGAAAAAATAACTGAGAAAAAACGGGAGAATATAAGTACCTAATGTAGGTATTAGTTAAAACATTTTACGGCCTTTTTTTTTTCTGTGCCCAACTTTTTTGCCATCAATTCGCTCCAATTTATAATGATTTTTCTGAAAGGAAATTTGACTGGGAAGGGACTTTAGGAAAGTCATTTTTCGATTTTCTCAAGATTTTTCCCAGTAAATGTGAAGAACCGGGATAAAACATGGGAAAATCGGGAAAAACGTAGGAAAACAGGGAAAATCGATACAACATTAAAGAAAATATATAATGTCTGTTTAATTATTTTACTACAATATGACATATACAGGCATGCACAATACACATATATGTATATTGTTGGCATAGCATCAACTATAGTTAGTGTTTGAATAGCAGAAATGTAAGAAACATATTAGTAAAATATATGTAATAAAACCTTAAGATTTTTTTTTTTCTGTGAACAACTTTTCTACTAAAAATGTTGCTCCAATTTACAATAATAGCACTTTTTCTGAAAGGAATTCTGTTCAAAAATGATTTTAGGGAGGTCATTTTTTTGTTTTTTTCAAAAGTTTCCAGTAAATGTGAAAAACCAAGAAAATCAGATCAATATTAAACAAATATTATTAAGGATAATGTACGATGCCTATTTAATTATTTAACTACAATATTATCACTGTGATAACATCACTATTCACTTAACTCCACTCATAATCGGTTTTTCGTAAGCAATGGTTTATCGTTACATACAGGTATACATTAAATTATCTATAATAGTGACTACACCCGTCTCCATTATTTTACGAGCAGAACGTCTTTTTTATTCCTAAAGATTTACACACTGTTTCCTTCAATCTACAATACCATCTTGACCACATGGCTGTTTGGTATACAAAATGGCTATTCAAAGTTTACTGATCCAAATCACTTCATGCCACATCACTCTACGTATTCCTCCTTATCCTGAGGTGTCTCTAGACAATTCCTAAATTCCCACCTCTCAATCAATTAAATACTTAGTTTTAACGTTTGACCGCTAACTTATAGACAAATCACATTAAAGATATAAGGCTTTAAACGCACGCCTTCGCATCATTAAATTTTTAATATCCAACAATAGATACATGAAATTAAATACTAAACTCTTAATATACAAATCCCTGCTTAAACAAATATGGACTTATGGTCTGCAGTTCCCATCAAGCAACTCAACAAATATCTTTCATTATACATTCGTATTGTTCCTAAAGAAACAAACTGTGTATCTCAAATAAATAATAAATGATAAAAAAAATAATTATTCAATTTTAATTTTTAATATATAATTAATAACATGTATTAATTTGTTTAGAATATTTAAAATTTTTTTTTTATGTATTACGGTTTTAAGTTAAAATTATAAAATTATTAATCCACAAAGTTAAAAATATAAATACAAAGTTTAAATCCTAATTAATTTTTAAACAATAAATACTTTTAAATATTTAAACTTCTATGCTGGATTATATTATGTACTATGTATCAATGTATCATACTAGCATGTATTACTATATAGTATTAGAACTTTAATATTATAATCATTATATTATTTTATATTTCTTCTACAAACATTTATACATGTATCAACATATAATAATAAATTGACTCTAATGATCTAGTTTGATTGCAAACCAACCCTTTTTGGAAAAATTGGTTTTAAAAAATAAGGTTTTATAAGTTGCCTTGTTTGTATGATTATGTTTTTTGTTTTGTTTCATTTTTTTTTTGGTTTTTTGAGAAATAATACGAGTAAATATAATTTTCGATAGTATACAAAACGATTTATATACCTACCCCGAGAACGACGAGAAAAGTCGTCGGTCCATTAAACTAATAGGGTTCGTGGTCATCTGGCATCCGAAAGGATTGTCGGCAGCAGTGCAGAGAGAGAAAGGGACTAGGGTATGATAAGAGAATTATTATAAGCGCTCCCACCCCCAACCATCACCCCTAACTGTGCCGCTCAACGAACGAGTAGGTATTTAATTACAAGCATTAAGTTGTCAGCGTCGCTATCGTTGTCGTCGTTGGGTCGGGTGGTGGTCATTTGTGGCGGGGAAGGGGAGGGAGCTTAGCGATACACTGTCCAACACTCTCTCCCTCAAGGTAGGTTAAAAATATACAGGGTGATATTTTTATCATACATGAATCAACAGTGGCTATCTTATATGCAAAGATCTCTATGGTAAATTTGAATTAAGTTTAATTCAGACGTTATAAAACTAGCTGTTTTTTAATAATCTTATCTACAATATTTTTAACGTTTTACCATCCTTATTCCGATTACAGTGCAGTGGTTGAAGAGAGGGGCCCGAAGGGTCTTGTCCCCCCATAGACCTAAGTTAAGGTTTATTAATTCAATAGTCGTAGGTAATTTTGTATAAAGTTATTTCACTTAATTTTTGACTATGGGCCCCCTCAAAATTAAACCCTGGATCTACCGCTGTTAAAGAATACCTACTATAAATACTTAATAAATATACTATTAAATATTTATTTTCAAATAGTGACTCATATTTTTTAATAAATATTCAGATTCGAAACCAGAATATTTTAAAATAATACTTATATACAATACAAATCGCCTGAAATTGAAGTATATAAAGGAAAAACCAAAGATACTAAGTATAAAACTCCTGGTATAAATTTCTGCGTTATATATTTTGAAATGTTTATAGAAATATCAATTTTTCGAATGCTAATTCAGAAAAAGTGGAACAATACTGTTTATATAACTATTGTGATTAATATTTTATGGTACTTATACGCAGAATAACTACAAAATGTTGAAAATATTACAAACCAGTATTATTATTTGACTGAATGTATCTCGAATATACTATTATGTATTCAAAATCCTCGTATAGATAATCACCGGTCCGCGATGATAAAATAATCACCCTGTATACCTACCGACGGTGGTCGGTCCCGACACATTGAATACATCCTTTTCGTCCGCGAAAAGAGCTTTCCACTCATACACCGGGCGGTTATTCGTTGAAAAGACACCCCGGGCTTTTGTCAGGACGAACTCGGTCGAGGCGCCGTCGCTAATTAATTTATAAGCCGCCGTCACCGTGAGGTATTTAAGTGCGTATACGCCGGCAAGGTTTCCCTAATGTAAAACACGAACGCGTTGGAACCGAATAATAATATACACGGACGAAATGATATATCTGTTTTTTGTACTGATTATGAAACATTATTAAAATAATATCAGGCACGCGACCACGGACCGATTGATATGTAATAAAGATGCATCAAAACCGTGACGGGATATTAAAATTCGTCTGAAGGGTGTGCTACAGTTTTAGGTTGCAAATCGAAAAGTTATGGTATTATAACGGAATGATTAAATCAATTTTGCGTATATACGTGAAAAACGAAGGTAAGCGAATTACGATTAAACACGTCCTGGTTTTTCTGATTCTAATACAAATCTGAACTCTATATATCGAGTTTTACTGATGAAATTAATTTTAATTAATACTCCGTTTGGGTATGAACGTTTGGGTATTTTTAATATAGGTTGCCATTTGAAAATCAAAAGTAGGTAGTGTAAAAATCCTCAAAAATAATGGCGATAAAAAATAACATAAATATAAAATTGTAGAGCAGATTGTTTCTTAAATGTTCTAGAAAACAAATTCCGAAAAAACTTAATACATTCCGAGTTAATGAGTGTATCCACTTAAATGAGTCACCCGGTACGCTTATTATAGAAATCTATTAAATTACGCTTAACATTTTTTTTTTTTTTGTACTAAGTATGACCCGTAGGTGACCTACGGTTTAACCTCACGTTAAATTTTCGGGCGTTTTGGATGTGCCAAAACATTTTAATTCGCATAGAATTAAATAAAAACTAATAAATTTCAAATTACTTTATTATAAATAGTTAAAGAAATCGCTAACTATTTGTTAACATAAGTATTTTCTCGAAATTTCAGTATGATTATTTATATTAGATGAAACGGAAAAAAATGGAATCTTTTATGGCGTGCATTTTCCCGTTTTTTGATATTAACAAACCCCCCCCCAAAAGAAAATTAAATTAAAAAAAACGACCCTTTATTCTGGTAAACGCGGAAATATAAACTGTGGTAGGCAAAGTTAAAAACTGTACCTGTTAATAATGTGAAAAACAAAATTTTATCTAAATTACAGAACTCCCCGTAATATCCTCCCTCCCCAGCCATGGCCTCGCCTTGTCACCTCCTGTTGGTGCTATTGCTTTTGTACCTTCTAGACAAAATTTATTACCAGAATTCATCCAACAGTTGATAATCGGAACGATATTTCTATTAGAAAAGCAATTCATGGACAGAGAAAAACACATCATAGTGAAACCACAGAAATTCTCGCTTCGCTAAGAATCTAAAAATTAAAGATTGTCGCAACACATGTTAAAAGTTAATTCTTTTAATAATTAAGTTATTATAATTGTTTTTATTTAAAAATACATTATTCGCTATTGACTTTGGTGTTTAAAACGTTCGACGTATAACAACACTATTATAATATTATTTACATCCACGAATATCATTATTGATCGCAATATCGCATCAACATAATCGGAAATTAATAACTGAAACATTATACGTCGGCTATATATCTCCGATTATGTTATCGTGACGTTAAATATTAATATTCTTTATAGCTGAAATAGTTCGTGTTATCGACATTGCACAGAAACGTACAGATTCCAGTGTTTCGACGAGCTCGTTTGGACAAAACTTAGTAGCATTATTAATTATTTCATAGACGTGCATAATTTTACGCGGTTAAATGCGTGTCACTGTAAATTATACACGGGTGTCACCTATGTACACGCGGACAATGTATACCTAAACCGAAAACCAATTTATAGGGGAAACGGCACCGTTTTGCATTGGCGGCCATCTGCCGATTTAATTTCAATATTTGGTTAAGTGTAATTTCGTTGACGGTAATAGGATATTATAAATGATCTTAAAGCAGGTATTATAATAACGTGTCAAATAATCGTGCGAAGTAAAAAATGCTCAACTATTGTCCGCGACAATAACGGTGTAGTCTGCGTATTTCCGCTACAGCATATTGTACAAAACAATGACTTTTAATCGTCTTATATTATCATTATTATAATATTATAATTCAAGTTGCAAAATAGTATACGTCGCCGTTCATTAATTATGCGGCCTTTGTTTGGGATTTTCGCGCGTCGTTTCGTCTCATACTTACTGCGTCGCGTTGTTTTTGCCGTGGTGACCGGCAAAAGTTTTCACACGGCAGCGGCGGAGGGTTCGGGAAATTTAATAATTTTCACCAAAGAATTTCAAAGTTCGATGAATACAAAACGGCTCTCCCCGTTCGTTGAAGGATATATAGACGGCGAGGACGGCAATATGTGCGTGGCGCGTTTTGTAATTATTGTCACCGTCGCTACGGCGAATCCGTCGCGCAAAGGGCCGGGGGACACGAACAAACAAAGTCCGGTTTTAATCGGCTATAATTATATATACCTGCGGCAACAGTAGAACATTTGCATACGAAATATATTAACATGTCGGCGGGCGACCCTTTTACAGCTATACATATATACATGTATATATATATATATAGGCAGCAGAAACTTCAGAGGCGCTATCTTAAGCTTTATTAATGATTGGCTTTAACAATCGTCCCCGGCCCGTTTATATCGGCGAGAAATGGTGGGTGGCAGGGACAATGGTCAACGATAAATGTTTGTTTTGTTTATCAAATCCTCGTCGAGAGGGAAAGGAAGGAAGGAATTGAGCGAAAAAAAATACAAAAAAAATAAAATAAAATAGTCGTCCAGATTATCCGCGAGTTGTTGCAGGGGTCACTTGATTTATGGACGTTATGCATTTAATTTTGTCCGCGCGTTTAAATGTCCGCCTCGACTGACATAACGTGTTAATGGAATTGCACGTGAAATTATTTCAGCAGACTCGATTTAATGTAAAATATACTCTATTATCATGCTGGTTGTTTATCCAGGAATCCCGGTAAAAAATCCAATTTGATTTTTTTGATACAATGAAGGTCGGAAACTAGTTTATCTAGTAAATCTACGAGTTGTATCCATTTATGTGTTAATAAAATTAGAAATTGTTTACTGTACAATAAGTCTCAAAATATTCATGAAATGAGCAAACAAAAGAGACGGTAATACTTTTTCCATGGAATATTTGTGTACCTACTCGAAACAATTTGAGACTAATTTCAAATATTTTTCATATTATCACATAATGGTAAAAACAAATAATGCACAAGTTCACCGAAGCAATTTTCTCCCTTTGTATAAGTTTGATGAAGTTTTTAATGCCACCATGGAGTAGATAGTTTCATCATAGATTGTTTAGTATCCAGACGTTCAATAGATCTGTGGGATTATACCGGACTCTGTGTTAACTGCATAACACAATATGACGTGTAATTTTATAAAATAAAAAAAATGTGTAATTCCCGTATTGAATTTATAGTATTTGTGAGTTAATAATTTATAGTTATAATTTTGCTAAAAAGATCGAAAAGTATTTATTTTTCGAAATAATTAGTTTTCAGCGTTAATTCACTCGGTAATAATTGGGAAATCTTCCTTTAGTAAACGATGTCTAGATAATATTAATTTCACATTGTTTTTTCTTATATTTAATTATTATCGTATTTTTAAAAAATTATAACTCTGATTTTGAGAAAATTTAAATGAAATTGGACTCTTTTTTTAAACCTCCGTTTATTTGGTTTTCATAATGTTCATAAAGACGTTTTCATCACAGGGATACAATAATTATTTCCTTTGTTAAGAAAAACTATAAAGAGCACAACAAAGAGCAGTAAATCACCTCTTTTTCCAGTACCTGTGCTCTTTTACTATATATTTCCCGACAGACTTTCCATTAATGATTCACAATAAAGTTTTTAATCAGTTCCGATATAAAAAGAAAAGACTCGGATGATTGCGTTAATTGTTTTTTTAATTTTTACGTAGAATTGTTAAAATAATTTTACCATCATCATATAAATTATACGACATTGTTAAAAGACTGCAAATAGACGATTTTTTTACATGGACGATTTTTTTATTAATCTAATTTTATAAATATTTTGAAGTATAATATATTTTTATGCTTGTAAATAATTTAAACTAAATGCTATGGGTACTCATTTACCATAATGTTATTTGTCAAATTGATCGAATTTTAATAGAATAATTTTCATTGATAAGTATAAAATATAAATATTCCTTATGTAAAAATAAAATACAATTACTTCAAAAATATTTATGTATAACTGTTGGCTTAGTGTTAAGAAAGACCAATTTAAAAAAGATACAAAAAGTTTTTAAATTTATATCAATAAGCAAAGATAAACCATTGTTAACGAAAAACGATTTGATCTGAAACAAACTTACCTGTTCGGTAAGACATATTTTGAAATGCCATAATTTTTACGATATCATTCAAAATTTGATATTAAAACGCTTATGAAAAAAAAAAAACTAATACATTAATATTAAATTCGTTTCTGAGACTAGCAAATAAAACTATAATGTACCTTTTGTTAATTTTTCATGCATTTCTCTTAAGTCGTATAATTTTAATAACACACCTAGCAAATAAAAATACATATAAAAACACGAAAGTATCAAATAACTATAAATAGCTTAAAAATAGTTATAATATTTTGAAAATTTTACAATAATTTTCAACTGTAACTAACATTAAAAACCCAAATGTCATTCATTTTGACGTATATCTTACGTGTTTTTTTTTTCCGGTTTTTCGTAATTATTAGGAAAACCATACATAAAATTAAACGACTTCTTATTCACAAACAAGATCGTCTTAATTAATAGTTTTTTTATGTGTGTATAAAATATTTAAAAGAGAAAAAAATTTTTTTTAAAATTATTAATGACATATTATGTTGTGTTAAATTAAACTTGCTGTAAATTAATGTCTTATATTATTGCCGTACCAATTTTCGTGACACAGTATCGCATAATATTGTTATAATCCGTGCCTCGTACGTGTGATATTTATTGAACGTTGTTTTATATTATTTAGAAATTTAATTGATTTTTTTTTTATGAAGTATAAATTTTTTGATAATGCGAATTAAATTATTAAAGTACTTAAATCTAACAGTATTTTTCTAAGTAAATTATTAATGATGCAATTAATAATTTCAATCCGTTTTCCTTTTAAATATTATAATAATTCATAAAAAAAAAAAAAAAAAAACCATATAAATAAACTATTAAACATATTTGATATTCACACATTTCACGTTATATAAGGAAACATTTACTCAGTTAAGATAATACTGGATTAGTGGAGATTATCTAGATTATTTTATCATTTTTGTGAGTATTATTGTGAAAATTACAGCTGAGAGGTAAAAATGTAAATGGTTAAAAATAATTCTGTAAACGCAAAGAGTGCAATAGTAAGTTTTTTTTTATATTTTCTAATACTTTTTTATTTAATACGTTCAGACATTAAGTTCCTAACTGTATTATAAAACCGTGTCTAGTTGTATGTATTATTTTTTTTTCTTTTAAATATTGTTTATCCTGTATACCTGTATCCTGTATTTCGATCCCTCATCGCCCTTTGTCCTGGGCAAAAAAAAAATATTTAATAACCACTTTCACCCGTTTTCTATATAAATCCCCTAAACGGAAACATCCCTATATATATATTATAGGAGTACACTGAGTATACTCGTTAGGCGAAAAACCATGCTGTGTTGTATTATTCGGACACGAATACGGTGGCGTAAACCTACTTCCTCTTTGCTGCTGTGTCAGAAAAAAAATAATCTAAGAAAAAAACCGTTCACTTTTCACATCATTATAAATCGCGTCGACAGATATTATTATATTATTATTATTCTGGTCATCGTCCGGATGAGGGTATTTCCTCCGTTTTACCGCAAATATTGTATTATATTGTGTCGTAATTGAAACCTGATACAAGATCGGAGGTGTGTTGTGCAGGCGAGTGTATAGGAAACATTTTTTCCCCCTTTTTTTGAACGGCTGTTTAATGGCCGGCCTTAAAACGGCGGACGGTGTGGTTCACAACGGGGGACACCGATACTCGTAATATATATGATTTCCTTCGGACACCGAAGTAAATCGTCTCGCAATTAGATCGCGGTATATAAGTGAAAGAAAGAAAAGGAAAAACGTTATATTTTTAAGGGTCTGTAGGTAGGTAGGTAGGTAGATATAATAATGCGTAGTGACTGATCAAAAAATAAATAATTGACGTTGGGGAGCGACCGATGAGCATCAGGTAATTTTATTTTTAAAAGCGGTTTGCCGAACGGTTGAGCGTGGACACTGCGCGTAAACGATTTTCCATTAGATTATGAAATCGTTAAATAGTATTAAACCGATTAATAAAGAGAGCCGATAATGCTGATGGGTGTGCCAATGTTCCAAGCGGGGAATTTGTGAATATAACATACATATTCATATCAGTACGCAATGATAAATTATTGCTTATAAAAAACGATTCTGAACCAAGTTTAAAACTGTCACTTTTACGATTTTTATCAAAAATTGAACTACTAAAGCTTATAAAATACTATTACTGAGCGTTACACTGGACTTTATTTTTTTCCACCAATTATATTACTGAATAACTATGATTAACTACGTGTTAAATCTTCATACATTTTGGTATGGCCATATTCAAATAAATCGAAAAATAGTACGCAAAATTACGTGATTTTCATGATTTCCATTAATATTTGGATTTTGTAAGCGCATATCAAACATTTTATCCTTAACACTTTGTAGGTTCATTTTGTCACTAAACTCTTATTAAATTTTTAAACATTTTTAGTCGGCCGGATAATTTTCATCCACATAAAACTAAAAAAAAAAACCTCGAAAATGCCAAATACTGTTATAAATAACTTAAAAAAATGAAGAACTTGTTTTTATTTGTTATCAAGAAACACGAATTTTGTTTATAAGTTGAAAAGAATAATATAAATTTAGTACCCGGATTTAAATGCTATATAAATATTAATATAAAAAAAAACAAAACTAATTTTTTTTGAACGCAATATGAAGCCCTTAATAAATGGACTAATAAAATGGAAATCGGCGAAAAATGGCTGCTGCAAATCCGAGAAAAACAACCCGACGTAAAAGTAGAATATTGTGTACCTAATATTATACAGTCGTATAATACCACTATAATACGAGTAAAACGTTAAATTTTATAGACTCCGCGGCATATCATTATTATTGATTAAAATACATAACAATATCACATTCATTTTTGTTTTCAGTTTTTTTTTTTTTTTCATGTCCTGTTGCGTACACGCATATTTGCCGGAGTAATACTGTTCGTATATTATATTTTGCAAACTGTACTATAAAAATAAAACACCGATACATTCTTATATATATATATGTGTGTGTGTGTGTGTGTGTATAGGTGACTGTAAATTGCAGTAGGACGTTGAATGTAAAAAAAGGGCGTCTAATGTTTGCAAATCGTATACGCTACCAATGGATATTACAAAGGATCAGGTTTTCGTTTCCATCGCAGTTTTCTATACGGAATCCTTGTGTATAATAATCGTTTGGTTTTATGTTTTTCGTTAGATATTATTATTGTTTCGGTTCAAAATGATGGTTTCACTCCGCTTCTGCCGCAGCGGTTCCCGCGTGCATATGTTCACCAGCCACATAATTGATACTATTTCTTCACGAGTACACACGCGCTTACACGAACAACAACCATAAACGGTTTAACCTTTTCGTTTTTGTATACTATTTCAATAAAAGTAAAGGTCTGTTGCGGCCATACATGCGCTGGAAAATATCATTGATATTCCTAAACAGTTTTTTTTTTATATTTCTTTTTTTTGTTTATTATAAATAGCGTATTTCGTGAATTGTAAAACGAATTAAACGCATGCAGAGAGTGCATAACGGTTAGTGACGTTTTCAAGGGTGGAAGGTTAGGGGTTATATCCTCCCCCCATTTTCTTAGAAATACAAACAATTTAAGTAATTTAACACTGATATGCATATATTTCAGTCAAGTTAAGAAGAAAAGCTTGACGTATTGACTAGAAATTGACTTTTTTTTTGGATTCAGCTTTTAAAATACTAATTTCCATAGTTGAGTTAGGTAGAAAAGACAATTTTACGGTTTTTATTTGCTACATTCTTTCACATTGAAAATTCCTTGGCACGCTACTGATAGTGGTAGCTATTTTCAAAAACCAAAATCAAATGAACGTAATTCGCACTATGGGTGGCCCAATGTTTTACTAAAGTTGTTCATGGTAAAAAAAAAAACATCATTGTAAAACAAATACATTCCTCGCTCGGTTCAGAATCTAAAAATATACCTATATGTTAATAAAATTATTTCCGTGGGCTTATACGTCCACTTTTATAAGGTATATTACTCATATACAAGTCATATTTAGTAGAAACCTAGAAAACTAATGCCATCATGTTATAAATTATAATAGTGGTCCGTCAAAATATCTTCAACCAAAACTTGTTTTTTCAAAATTTTATCAATACAACTTTCATGTTATTTTTGTTCGTTTCATGTACATCACAACATCAAGACATTTTCAGTTTCTAAGAATATTTGGTTTTATCAATTTTTAATTTTTAGTTCTATAGTCGAAAACTGTCATATTTTGATTTGGGGCAGTAGTAAAATATTCTTATATAGGTATATATTTTTACAGTGGTGACGTGCGTCGCTGCAGCAATATTATGATCAGGTGATATGTACGAAATAATAATAATAATACCGTAATATACCGTTTTGTAATTTCGGTCGGTAAATCGCGGTGTGGAAATATAATAATAATAATAACACTGTTCGTTTGTCTTATACATTATAGGGTGGTCGCCGGACGCGATTATATTGGAGGGCTTAGGAAGTTTTATGTGTCGAGATAAAACACTTTTTCTGTCATTTATATACAACATATAGGTACACGGACGTAATGAAATTATTATCGACCAAAAGTCTCAGACGATGGGAAAGGGGGGGGAGGAATATCAACCGCCGCGTCTACGAAGGCATTTTACGCCGCGTGCAGCGGATAATATTTTTTTTATTTTTTACGATTTTCCCCGTTTGTTTTATATATCGACAAATAGTCATAAAACATATAATACGCGGGAAACGTCGGCACCTGACGCAGATAAATTTCCACCAGAGCTCCAGTTTTTCTTCGTGCTGTAATAATAATTCTATTGGATTCTATGAGTTTGTGGTTTTTTTTTTCATTTCGACCACACCAGTGGAAGACCGTTGTCCATAAATACGATATCATTTTATTTATGTAACGTAAGGAAAGAAAACGAACGAAATATACCGAAATAACCGCACGGACCCTCTCTGCGAGTTATAAATCTTCTTATTGAAAGTTTAGACTTTGCCAGAATATTTATATATATATATATATATATATAAACACTCGAACGTAAAAAAAAGCTGAATATAACAAGGGCCAAATGTATTATTATTCAACATTATTAAAAAATATTTACGGTTTAATGCTTTACTAACGACTGATAATACAATATTCGTGGAAGATTCGGTAAACTTTGCATGTACCTAGGAATAAAGAAGTAGGTAAGTCAAATTATAATTTTCGTTCAGTAAAACGCTTTTTACCTTGTAACTATGCCTAAAGCATACATTTAAATTCCAAAAAGTGAATGTGATTACGTGAGTAATTGAAAAAACAGAAATATATAATTATATATATATATACATTTTATTCTTACCAATGTAGAATTTGACGGTTTTTGTGAGCAACTTATAAAAAGTTGATAAAAACGTTTCATTTCCCTGAAAAAGTTTATTTTTTATATTTTAAATTTTAATCTAATAATAATATTAATTATTTTTGGAACTTTTTTTCTTTAAAAAAGTTATTTTAAGTAAGTTTTTTTGACTTATCACATATAGTACGGGAAAAATTATTTAAGCCTATGCATATCTTATCACCTTGTGCACGTATAGCTATACTTATCAATTTTTGACCAAATTTCAATACTTACCACACGACTTACACGTTCATAATAATTAAATATTGTTTTGTTATATTTCCCACCGAATGCGACACAACACATAATTTCCTACAGAATCGATGTACCTTTATATATTTTACGGGTAATTTTAACCACGAATATAATTATTAAATACAAATTAATTTAGAAATATATAATTATTACCCATTTCTTAGATTATTAATATTTTAAAGCAATTGTAGCAATTAAATATTAAAAATTAAGTATTAAGTATTAAATATTAATATTTAAGCGATTGTAAACCTAATTAAAGTTATGATTACAAACAAAGTCTGTCTATTTTGAAATACGCCGTATAAACTTCATATTATCTATCCGTATTAATTTTAATTCGGATATTTTTATATTGATAAAACCATGTAAATTATGAACAAATAAATAGGTAACAATATAATTATTCTAAATAATAATATATTAATACATTTTTCCACAATATTACATAATATTATTACTTAATAATAAATTAAAAACTGAAAAAGTGGTGGTTGTATGCGATTGAGAATAACGTGAAGACAGCCGGTGTATGTGAGGTAAGAAATCGGGTCGAATGGAAGTTAAAAAAGACGATGACTGATCCCAAATAGTTGAGATGAAGAGAAAGGGAAGAAGTAATAATAAATATAGCACAACAAAATTATTAATTTATGTAAATCGTTTAATTACCTATCTTGTTTATATTCACGGTTTAAATTCCCGGCCAGGATCAAATTGTCCGGATAATGTGCACATTGCCCGGGATTCCACATTGTCCTTAACATATACACCGGAAAAATTTTAAAATCAGACTTATCGAGTTTTTCACGAATACTGCACACTTTACGTTTTAACTAATATATTATATTCGAATAAAATTTCATTAGTGTGCTTACTTAAAAATAGTGAAACATATACTCTTTTTTTTTATACTAGGTACCTAATTTCGCATAAAATATATTATGTCACCGACGGTTTGTTGTTATAATATGTCAACAAAATTATGTGGGTCATCACGTGTTGAATGTACAAAATAAAATTATAGGACCACCGCTGTGGTCTCCGCAGAAGTTATAGGACGTGTGCCAACTGTTTTTATTATATCCTATAATAATATCGGCGCTTCTTTTATTTCCTTTATTTAAACGCCACCTCTGGCGTCTGGAACAGAGCCCAAACACGTACAATATAAAACGTATACTATATAGTATAACGTCAAAATATTCCAGTTGAAAAATATAATTAAAATGAATCACAGACACTTAAGCGTAATGTTTATGTGTCTTTGAATAAATCAATATTACATATTAAGTTTCTGAACGTAAGTTTAGACACTTCAAATCCATACTGTGTGTGTCTCCGTCTGTAAGAATTTCCAGTACAGAAGTTATACGGTTTTTGATTTGGTTGACAAGGATATTTATTTAAGGATATATATTATTTTGTTCGTAACATTATTATTATTGTTATTATTATTATTATTAATTTAAATATAAATATATATTCGTACTAGCCAATATTTGAAACATATAAAGTAATAATATATGTATTACTCAATAATTGTAAATGAAACTATATAATTAATCGTTTGTTATGTGTTTAGAAACCGGCAACTTAACTAGTTCGGCTTTTCCAACTTGTTTTAGTATAGTAAAACAGCGTGTTGAATTATTCGATATTTATTCAAAACGGTTGTTGAACACGTACAATAATAAAATTAATACTTGATACTCTATTTTAACATACTCGTAAGATGTATTCGTCCCCTAAGACCATTTCGTCTTATGACCAAATAATCGGAGAACTCTCCGATTGTCCATCATCGAAAATCTTCCAATTTGGTACCTGTATTTTTTATTACTATGCCTTTTTTTTGAATCCTCAGCCATCTGTTATAACATTGACCGTAATAGTAGTTGATTTCTCCCAGAACTGTTCAAGTCCAACCCTTCGTAGTCTATCTTTGATGACGATCGCTAAACAATGTTGTACACAATAAATTTATAGAATTAAGTATTTTCAAAGTATAGATTACGAGAAAATCGCGAAATAAAATATAATTTGTTAATGTTTATTTGGGGTATGGATGGCTCTTTTCAGCCAAAAACGAAAAAGGTACGATTACCGTTTCCGCCAAAAAGTATTTTAATGAAAAAATGTTTCCGTCAATTATGGTTTACGAACCATGTATCTAATTATATACAATCGAGTTTTAATATTAAGTCAAATAATACAATTCAATTTTAGGATTTTTTTTAAAAAATCACAGCTTTAAATCGCAGCTAAAAATTATAAGAAACAATTTTGAAAAAGGTGTTCCTAATAATTTCATTGGTCTTTTTTTTTTTTTATAATTGCAGTCCGTTACTTTGCAAGGGTCTACAATTGTAAAAGTATGTTTTAACTGGTCATTATTTTTAAACTCAAATATTAAACTGAATTCTTGTATTTTTCGATACAAACTATAAATTACCAATCGCTATTTACATGGTTTATCGATTATTCAATGCTGTTTATATTTCCGTTATTGTCGATAATCTATCACTGTATATGTATTAAAACCATTGGTTCCCAAACCATATTTAGCGGAAACGTCTTTTGGTGGAAAGGGAGGAATTGGACCTTTTTCGTTTTTGGCGGAATAGGGCTGTAGTGGAAACGGCCAATATTATTTTGGTGGAAACGGGTATCAACTTTTTTTTTTAACCGATTCAGAGAAATGAAATTTAGGAAGTAAAAAATAAATGACAACAATGAAGAGTTAAGTATATAATATTATAACAATTGTTACGTCGTAAAAACGTGCATCCAAACTCGTAAACTGGTCCGATGAAAATTTTCGAGAATAATAAAACGATAAATAAACTTCATTATTATAATACCGGTCAGCAGGTCGGTAAGCCGGCCTCCCGTCCCCCGTCGAAATAAACGGATGCTTCGATAGTAGAGGGTAAACCCATCTCCGTCTACTACCTATATAATGATAATAAACCCGTTATAATATATCATAATACCCTATAAATATGATTCGACAACTTGTCACAACACACGCGTCTCGAGGAAAAAAAATTTTCTATGTCGGGTCGTCGAACTCCGTTTATGGGTAATAAGAAGCGTAATGAATGCGTGGTACTACTCCGAAAAATCTACGGGCCGCCAAAAAATATAATCTCCGAAGTCGGGTGCCAGAACACGTACGTTCACCGAGACTCGCGTGCGACTTATTTTATTAAGTAGGATTTTTACTTTCACCATACTGATATGTTTATGTTATCAAACATAATACGTCTAATCTCAGTCAAAATAATCTAAGTAGAAAATATTGACCAACATAGGCGAAAACAATGAATTTTAAAAGGACAACACAACAAATATTTGTAGTCGTTCGTCAAAAAGACCGATCGTCCAACTTTGATTGAAGTTTGGTAAATTTACGTCGAAAGAATAAAATAACGAAAATTCAAAAAATATTACATTTTATTCTTCTGTTTATTACTTGCATTTGAATGAGCCGTGAAAAAATTAAATTACAATATCGTTTAAAATTACAGAGAATGGAAATATTTATTATCTGGTCGGATGATTGCTTTCGGAATTAAACCAGATAACGACCCCTGTGCAAGGGCGGTCAAACCCTTTAAATATTTATAGCAATATATACTCGTATCATATTACCTACTCACGTATTTATAAAAATAATAATTGTTAAAAAAAAAATGTTAAAAAAATCAGCTTCATCCTCATGACAAAATCATTTGACCGTTATTTCCTCTATATTCTATTTCCTCGCTATCGTGCAACATTAAATCAGTAGTGCAGGCTCACCCGTGATGCGACTCATGCAAATGTTTTTTGTTTTTTCTGTAAACAACAAAGTCTACCAAAAATCTTGTCCCAATCAAAAATCGTATACAAATTTGTTTGTAAAAATTTGTAATCTAAAATTTTGTTGGTGCATTGGGAGATCATTTTTTGATCGGCCTTGTTTTTTTTTTAAATGTAAAACTAGAAATTGTATAATTTTTGTCGATCTCTGTTTTCTTGGCAAAATACAATACTCTTCTCAAAATCGTTTTTTGTTAACAATGGTTATGGTGTATCGTTGCGAGTACACCTCGTCGCGTTGTATACATAATCTGTGTATAGATAAATAAATTACTTTATTATATTATCACAGCCATTAGCAGTATCGGGATTTTTGTAAAAATTGTATTGCGTGAATTAATATGTTATGTTTCAGTTGAATCGTACAGAGTTTCGACAATAAAAGCTAACATTTTTTTTAATTTTTTTTTTTTTTTTTTATCAAAAATATCGTTTCGGTTCAATATCGCTACAATACTCTGCGCGTAAACGCCATAAAAACGGAGAAACATAATAAGTACACGGGATTCATAAAGGTTTTATACGTAATATTATTATTATATTCGGAAAATATGACTTGTGCGAAAATATGAACATTGGGCGAAAACTTTTCCAGAGCCATCTCGACTCGGGTCCGTCAACGTTTAATCGCCGTGGCTAATGGACTCTGAGCGTCCTCCGTTCAGAATAATAATAATAATAATAATAATAATAATAATAATAGTAGTAATAAGAAATGACGACAGCGGGGAAACTTTTCAATTAGACGGGACCGGGACACGTACAGAATACGAATATATTCAAATGTCTCGGGCGGAAAGTCAACGCCAAAAAGGGGAATCTTTAAATACATTTAGTCCATCGAGCAATATTATTGTCGGTCCCGCCGCCGTTCGTCGGTGGGAAAATTGTACTTTTGTCGCGTACGGTCCTGTACACTTTTAAACGGCGTCGCCTTTCGGAAAACTCGTGTATACACAATACTCCAAAACTCTCGTCCGCGTACCTAACCCTCGGCCTTATTATTTGCCCGACAACGACAGTTACTTATTTTCTTTTACGTAACTATATAGACATACGTATACGCGCGTGTCAAATGTTTAATATATTTCCTCAGCGAATAATATCTCTGAAACAATTTAGCCGCCTACTTACCTATAGTAGATAGAATAGCGCGTGATGAAAAACATAAATCAAATGGGGCGCGCCGACGAAAATAACGTCACGGCGCGCGTCAGCCGGCATTTATTTTATTGACGTGGATCGACGTATACACAGTATGTATGTATACAGAACCCGGATTCTGAAACAGAGATTACTTTACTTTAAACGTGCGCAGTAGTTCAATATTAAAAAAAAAGGGGGGGGGGAAATTTCAAAACTGCCAGTCTTTTATTTCAATTTTTGTTGTAGGCGCGTTCCGAACAAAACGAATAAGTACACAGTTTTAATTTGCGTTAAATGAAATATTCGTTACACGGTGAAAGACGTAAATGCAGTAATAGATGTCATTTCCCTAAAAATTGGTAAATATTATAAATGTAGTCACTCTCCGGTTATTGACGTCAATTACCAGTTAGGTTAAAGAATGATAATAATTGATCTCTATAGTAAAAAAAATTAATATATATAAAAGAGAATGAGACAAGGCCGCCCACTGTCACTTTCTTTATTCAATATCTTCGTTGAGTAAGCCGTAGAAAAAATAAAACTAAAACTAGAAGATAGGATAGAAGGAGTAGTAATAGGAGTAGAAATAAGAGAGATCCTAGTATCCATGATACGATTCACGGACGATATAGTTTTGCTCACTACGTCCAAAGAAAATCTAGAAACGGCGCGTACTGAAATAACTGACATATTTTAAAAATTCAAATTAAATATAAATTAGACAAAAACAAAAGTACTAGTATGCAGCAATCAAACTAAAACAAACATTAATATATCCCTTGAAAGAAACAAAATGTAGAACAAATGAAACAATTTAAATATTTAGGAAGCATAGATCGAAGTTCGGAAAAAGAAATTTTTTTTTCGTTTAATAAGAAAGATGAAAATACCTTAGAGGTCTTCGAAATGTAATGCTGGTGGAAAACTGAGAAAATAAAATGGGCGGAAATAAAGTCTAACAAAGTAGTGCCAAAGTTAGTAAAAGTAAAAAAACCCTATTTTTGGTCAAGACATAAGAGATATGATAGGTTATACCCTGAGGCACAATCTTGAGGAACTCCATATAACATTATCCTGAAAAATATCATAGAAGGGAAGCGATGGGGAGAAAAGCCAAGAACGATAAAACTTATATAACTCGAGTTATATAAGTCAAGTAATTAAAGATGCAAGAGTATTGGTTCATATAAATAACTCAAGGACAAGGTATACGCAAGAGATTCTTTGAGATCATTTATTGTATTCCAATTAACGAATTGAATGCTAAAAAAAAAAAAAAAATATTTAAATAAAAAAGTTATAATCATCATTAACCAGCAAAATTGGTAAATGACGTCAATTATACTAGTAAAAGATGTACATTTGAGTTTAAAACTCATTTTTCTACAACTTTTACTTATATAATTGAATCATTTTGGCAAATAACATCATAACATATATATTAAATAATAAATATTACTTTAAAAAAATATGTACGGATTAGTAGAGTTTAAAAGGGCTTAGAAATTATTTATCGGATATAAATGTGTGATACATTAAAATTTTCAGAAAAATAATCTCTTCAGAATTGCTATCCTGAAATTTGTTTAAAATAATAAAATAAAAAGTTTTTTTTAATTTGTACACTAAAAAAAAATTTAATTAAAATATAAATATTTGTAGTCCTCATCCCTGTGAGTAATATTAAAAAAAAAAAAATCAGAATTTCATTATATTTATTATCTCCGGAGATATTCAAAGGGGTATATCTTCGTGGGACAGCCTGTATATATAAAAAAAAATATACATTTTCAAATAAATTATACATTTAATAAAGCGTATACGAATAAAGCAAAACATGGTTATTTAATTTCCTCGGACAAAACTTCTATACCTACCCACACTTAATAAAACCTTTTGAAAAGGGGAAATATACAAACGTATATTGTGTGATTATAAATTCGCTGGAACAGATCCCAGGATTCAAAAGTATGAAATTGGAAAATGTAACGTCAAAATCCCACGGGGTGAAAAAAGGTCGACCGTTAACCAGTCCCTTTAGTAATTTTGTTAAAATATGAAGATGTCCCGTGGAAATAATATCGCTAAAGTTAGTAAAGTTAATACCTGTTCCTGAATCTCAAACCATTTGATTAGCTATTTCTGCACTACGACCGTGTTATGGTACAATTGTTTTTAACGAAAACGTGTACGGATTGCGAGACTGTTTTCGAAATATTATTTCGCGTGTAAATTTTAATTAATTTTATAACTGTTTAATTTAATTATTTGCGTTTTAAAAATAAACAACACATTTTCTATACATGTAGTTTATTACCATCTCTATGCTATGGTGACAAATTAACAAATAATTCTTGTATTTATTTTTCATTAGCATACAAAGTGTTCTACAGTATTATCCGAATGCTAATAACTGTCAATATTCATTTTTTTTTCATTTGGGTTTTTCGTCTGGGGGACATATATGTAGAGACAAATTAAATTTTATTTGCTTAATCACTGAAAAATAATAATTTTCTTTGTTTACTTTTTAAAGTTTTCAAAATAGCCAATAAAATATATTATTCTAAACATTTTATTTTATATTTATGTCCGATCTATAGTTTCCTAATATTAGCAATTTTAATATCCAGAGAAAGATGCGACCAACGAGACTATCACGTTATGCGATAGTAAATCATAGTATTAATACGAGGTAATAAAACTATTGAAAGATAACAATATTTCGGCTCTTACTAAGAAACTATTGATCGGATATGAATATTGACAGTTATTAGCATTTGAATAACACTGTAGAAATAATAATACATTGAAATCCAGAAAAAAGCGCTTAAACATTTTTTAAAAGCAAAAATGAAAATTTTTGAAAACTCCCCTCTGTAACTTATGTAATGCAGTTTTTAAACATAATACAAATTATTAATACGAAGTAATTTAAATTGAATAAAATTGTACGTGTTATAAAAAAATAAAAATAAAAAATGCTTCGTGTTATTTATTTTTGTAGTGTTACGTAATTTTTTTTTTATAAAATAGAGCCGTTACAGTGAGAGGACTTTTAAAACCTCTCTACCGGTTTCGGTATTTTTTTTTTTTTAATATGTTTTAAATATTTTTTCAGGGCTTTTCTTTTGACGTTCTTTAGCCACTTTCTTTTTGGATTTTAAGTGCATATAAATCCGTTTCTTAATTATATCGGATTGAACGCTATTTTATAAGTATTACGATTGACTCGATTAATATTTAATCGCATTCGAAACGTTAGTACAACCGACTATAATTCGATGGTGTTTTTTTAAAAGGGGTGTATACCCTTAAAACACTTTTTTTCAAGAAGCAAAACCACCAATTTTGCAAAGAATCAGCAAAACAGTTTAAAATGATATTTATCGTGAAAAACAAAAAAAAAATAATAAGACACATTATAATACCTCGTACACAAAGTATAAATATGCATTGAATGTGGTACGCCTTTTTAACAAATCAGTGTTGATTTAATTATATTTTAAAAGGGTGCGTGGATTTCTTTTAGTCAACGTTACCAATATAATTTTCTGTATTTAAATACGCCCTTTTACTTGCAGTTTTTATGCAACCAATTTTTCTGATATTAAAAACGTATTTTTCGATCTTTTGTGGTAAAAGCGCCTTTTTTTTTTTTTTTTTTACAAAACACCGTCGACATTATTATTTATCGTGTACAACACGAATTGACATTGACAAGCTAATAACAATACAGCGTACATTATATTGTTTAGTGTCGAGGATTATATTATTATCGTATACCGACTCGATTCACGCGACGAAAGATTTAGTCTCGGGTATGAAATACATATATATATTTATATATACGTACAGCCGCGGTATCTATGCGCCGGGCAGAGCTGCGGAGAGATATAAATCAAAGGCCGTCGCACAGTTAATCTATAGTTAATTAGAAAACGGGCCGGCGGCAGTGGCGATGTCGGTGCCCGGAGAATTATCGTAATATTGTATCGTCCGGGCGCGGAAGTGTCGTGTTGATTCGACCAATTCCCCGGCGTCCACTGAATTACCGCGCGTATGATGGCCCCGTTTCATTTCCCGCGAACGATGTGTTTCCGATTTCATTTTGTTCGCCTCCGCGTTGCACTCCTCCGGGCCACGCGGTACAACGTCGCCGGCAGGGCCGTTGCGGTAAAAATATTTAATGTTATTATATTTCCCCGATGAACTGGCCGGCGGCGGCGGCGGCGGTGGCGTTGTGATCGTGATGAATTTCAAATATTATAATAACGCGTGTAAAACAACAAAACAACAACTGCAATGCCCGGGCACGCGATACCGAATAATATACGACGTCGTAAATCGAAAATTTGCGAAATCTCTGGTGGCGTACAACATTGTGCGCATACAAGTGTAAAAGAGCCGACGGTCGTGTCACGGGGCTGCGCCTATACCGCGGGCAGGTATCGAGGTGACGTGCCCGGGAATGATTTTAAACGAGAACAATAACAACCGCGTTTGATTATACGTAGAAACTTCTTATCTATGTACGTAAAAATTAGTTAACGTAGCGAATAGCGATATTATACTGTCCAATTTAACGACTGCAAAAAAAAAAAAAAAACATTTTTCGGGAGAGCGATTTATTTAACTCAACGAATATATTTTCATCAACCGTAAAACGTGAAATAAATTGTATGCATTTTTTTGGTATACATAAATATCTTGTAGCGGCTGTAGCGGATCCAGAAGTCACCCACGAAAAAGAGGGTGGAGGAGTGCGAATTCGAGCGCAATGAAATTTTCGCCCGGTTGTTCTCAATAACTTATTAGGAAAACTATAATGGAAATAAAAAATTTATTCCTTAATACATAAACTGGTTAAAATTTGCTTTCAGAAAAGATATTGCCACTTTCGAAAATAAAGATTTATGGTAGAATAATTGTTTACAGAGAGCAAAAAAAAAAAAATAAAAACTCATCATTTAGTATAATCAATATATTCTTGGCTGCACTCGGAGTTTAAAAATAGGAAGTCTTTTTAGACGTTTGTTGAAGTTTTTCAGGTGGAGTGGAGTGATTTTAAAATATTAATCACTACTGTTGACACGTCAGAGTGTAGTTTCGATTTAAACCGTAACCGACGTATATACATTGTGAACTGCGATGTGTACACGTATAATGGTTTCGAAAAAATATGATTCCTAAATTAAAACCCTACCCCGAACAACTGCATCTGTGTTAATTTTTATGGATTCAGACGGGCGTCGAACGATATTTTCGCGTCAAAACACGAGCATATTTATGTGAAAATCACTTTTCACCGTAATATTATCTGGCTGGAAAATTAACATACAACGAACAATAACGAAATATCGGAATAATCAATGGAAATTAATGCGTAATGTTATACTTACTGTAGCGATAGGGTGAAAGTATAAAAAAAAAAAAAAAAAAAACAGGTTGAATATATTACTGTCTACATATGCAGTAAAATTTAACATATTATAATATTATTATTATCGCCACAACAGAATAATTCTGTCGCGGTCTCGTTATGTCCGTCAGGGACGCGAGAGATGGATTTTTCGTTTGATTGAAAATTAAAACCATATGAACCGCGGCGGTTGTAAAACAAACCTACAAAAAAAAATTTAAAAAAAATAGAGACAAAAACGTGTATAGGTATATCGCAGCGATCACACGTGCACCCGATAATATTATAATATATGACACATGTGTGCCGGAGGTGGTGTGTGTGTGTGTGTGTGTGTGTGTGTGTGTGTGTACAGTAAAAGCTATATACGGTGATAGAGGTGTCACTCGGTAGTCATAAACTTACGATGCAAATGTGCAACGAAAACACATCGTTTGAAAATAGTTTGAAACCGAGTATAATGGGTACACGCGTGTAGTTCTCGACAGACACTAGCTAGGGATTCGTATTAGATTTAGGTATTCGTATCTTTACGAGAAAATAGTTATACACGGGGTGTATTTATTACAATGTTTATTCTATTCGAAGAAAAAAAAATATATACCCCAGACGCCTCGAGTGTTTATTATGTTTGGCACACAGTACCCCCCGATAACAATGACACGCGCAAGTCTCGAGTGACATATTTCATATTATAATAAACTGTTTACATTCAAGGTACGTACAATAATAATAACAACAATAATAGTTTCGAACAACGAAAATAACGAAAATGTCACACGATATTTTTATAAAAAGGCCGATCCTACAATTTCGAAGGGCTTTAATGTGAATGTAGCATAGGTACTATGATAATATGGCAATATATGGCATTGACATCGTATAGATAGTGTCGCTGGCTCACGCGTATTTTACATATTTAACTGAAGAATTTTGTTTTTTACAAATTCATGGAACCATTATAATACATGTATAATACTATATTATGTGAATGCGTTCGACAAAATTTGTTCTACTCGATATAATTAATAATGTCTACGGAGAAAACAACCACTCTCAAAAACGGTATAATATTGTTTATCAATGAAGTTTATCACACAATGAAGAAATTACGTTCACTTCCGGATTCCCAACCCTCCCCTCCTCCCCTCGAAAATCCGAAACACGCATTAAAATATAATCGGCTGTTCGATATAAATTATTTTGTATTTTCCTTATCCAACAAAAGTGTATTTGTTGAACTTTAAACCCGACGAGTTCCGAATGTACATTATTTTGTTAATTTTAAACCGAAGTTATTTTTTTTGTTTTTCGACGAAGGAAAAACACGACTCAGAATCGTTTTTTTCTTGTGCGTTAATTAACGTCGTGTACATTAAATTATAGGCCAAATCACCCTGTAAATATGCTACCATTCCTTTCGTCTCAAATATTCACCTACACCAGAAGACACCCGTGAACAACGTTTTAATAATATTATTGATTCTGGACCACGGTCGTTATCTCGGCGTAAAAACGCGTCTGGTCCGGAATAGAGATATTCTTTAATGAACCTGTTTCGGTTTAAGATAAATGCCCGTGTCTTGTCGACCCCGCCCTTAAACGAGATAATACGAAATTCAAATGAAACTACGGCGGCGGCGCGATGGTGGCGGTGTATTTCGTAAACACTACACGCGTTGCCGTCACGTCGTCGTTGTAAATTATCGCACGCGCACTTAAATCGGGATAAAAAGGCAATAAATAATGGACGTGGTTAGCGTCTTCCGGTTGATCAAGACCCGAGCTGACGACGTTGCGCCGATTCAACCCTTTCACGCGATAACTCTCGATTAACATGTTTAACGCGGGAATAGCAGCCATTGTATTTATTTATACCGCCGTTTCAGCCGCTGAAGTGAGTTGTAAAAACACGCAGACCTCTAAAATACAATTTATTCGTCTGGTGTTGGTTACACAAAAAAATATACATGCAATAGACACGCCGCCGTCCGCATTTGTATTTGGTAACAGAAGCAAAACAACATTGAGCATCATAAAAACGACAAACGCAGTGTCCGTCACAATCGGAAATCACGGAATTTGAGATTCCGAGTACAACCCAGAAGCCATTACGCTATTAGTTTTAAAAAGATGTGTGATGTTTTAGAGCTTGCAGTATTTAAAGAAAAAAAAAACGTTATAAGACTTTTCGTTTTGCGTTGTTTGAATAATAATTTTACCCATTGTATACTCGTACGTACATTTTTCAAAAAAGAGTTAATACTGCTGGTAGGCATGCCACTGCTATAAGTAAGAAGTTGGGAAGACAGGATTCATAGAGTTATTTAATTTGTATCTGTACCTGTACTCAACGATCAATCAATGCTAACAAATTACGATTCTGAGCAAAATTCAACTAACCATGTTTTAAAAATCTGTGATTTTTACGTATATCGGATCATTTTCTTTGTATTTCTTTTGTTAAAAACCCTTTTACTGTTGGAAAATTTACACAATAACAGTTTTTTTTTTTTTTTTTTTTTTGATTCGGTTAAAAATAACCGTTATTTTTACAGAATACTTATAGACTAATTATTTCTAGATGTAATCAGTTTTCAAAATCTGAAAATTTTTGAGCCATCTAGAGCCATTTGAAATTTTTGAGTTAACTGAATAAAATATGTTTGGTCCTGTAAAAACATTGGAAAACTTGGGTTTTTGAAAACAAGGTTCATCATAAGTTGTATTTGGTGGTAAAACTAAATGTTGAATATAATATCATAGTAAAAACTAAAAATGCACTGATTTTTTCACGCAGTAGCTAAACAATTTTTCGGCTGGGGACATACAGGCTATCTCATGAAGATATACCTCTTGAATATATCCAGAGATAATCAAGATAATCAATTTTTTTTTATGTTACTTACAGAGGACCCCAAATATTTATATTTGAATCACATATTTTTTTAAATAAAAAAAAATTACTTTTTATTTTATTATTTTCGAAAAATTTTAGGATAACCGTTTTGTAGAATTTATTTTTCTGAAAATGTTAATGTATCACACATTTATATTCAATGAATAGTTTCTAAGTAACAGTCGTTTAAAATTCTACTAATCCATGTGAAAACCGATTTTATTTGGGGAATAACCTACCCGCGTTACGCGATTAATCAATGATACTACTAATCGTTTTGAAGTGTATTAAAAATTAAAACACTTTCATTTGGACAATTATTCTGACTATTTGATATTGGTCATAAAATAACAAAAGAAAATTATCTAGAATAATTCATCTAGATGAATCTATCTAGATGCGTATAACATTCATCTAAGGTAAATATTCAGATAGTTAAAAATTATTATTCTAGATTATATAAACGATAGATATAATAAATAGTTGACCATATAAATCTGAACTAACTAATCGAATTACTTTGTATATTAATATATACAAAGCGCGTCCATTACCCACATAAAACAGTCGCATATCCGCGAGCATTTTTGTTTGGGTTTTTTTTTTTTTTTTAGATAATCTGTGGTTGGCGTTTATTAAATTCCAAAAGAATTTATACGGCTATATTTACATATTATCAAAGTAAAAAATATTATAGTAAATTAGTTAGGTAACCGAGTGTTTACACAATATAATATACGGCCAGCCGTTGTGAATGAAAAAAAAAAAATGAAATATACGAATATCGCGGTAAAAGATATAAAACCGTTATAATATTAATATTGGTAGGATGGGTCGTCAATCACATAAGCTCTAGGGGAGACGCGCGTGTGTGTCTGTGTGGTATTTGACGTTCATTTTCGGATAATAAAAATCTGCAGACGGAGGCGGCGGAGAAGACGCGATGAAATTTTTCATTATATGCTAAACCACACAGGGAGAAAACAAATCAGCATTTTATGACGCCGAGCATAACGGAGTGGGAGGGGGATAATATACACGTATCGGTAGCGTTTTATGGCGTACGAGGGAAATGCTTATATAAAAGAATGAAGACGTTTGGTGGCCAGAAAAAAAAATAAATAAAAGACTTTTGTCGATTAGCTCGTAAAATCCTCTCGTTTTATGGCACGTGTCTCTAGTCGTTTTTCCTCGTAAATTCGAAAGTTTTGTTGATTTTTTGTGGATTTCAGTATACCAAGTATAGTGTATTTCTGATTTCCCCCTAAAAACTGTTTATGTTACGTTGTCATCGATAAGTACCTATTTTCTGTAACCATTAATCGACAGTGTTTCAATTGACGGAACCCATAGTTAAATTATTTCAATGGTTGAAAGTAGTCTTAATAAAATGGCCGTTTCACTTACCATCTCATAAAAATAATACAAACACCCAATACATAACGTATGCGAAGTCGAATTAAGAAATTATACATTTTTAATCGTTTTAAATAAAAAGGTTAAGCTTATTATTGTTCCCAATTATGTAATAATGTGTAATACAAACAGCCACGATTAGACATATTATAATATTAGTTTACATAGACAACTTAACCGTTGTATAAAATGATAATATTGGATTGCATTTTTGTGCCTTGTTATTGCTAAAAGGTAAAAAATAACGACGTGTTCCGCGCGTTTTCACCGAATAATTGAACAAAAGCCGCCGAGTTTATAGTAAACATCCAGTGCACTTGCTACAAAAAAAACACGATAGTTTTCACATGACGGGAGAACACGTTTCTATGTGCCGCACCGTGTCGACAAGACCGTGCCGCAGCTACAAAGCCGACAAAAGGAGAGTAGGCTTGTTACCGACGTAAGGTTCTTTTGTGCGAAAACAAACTGTTTCCGAGCCAACGGTAATCGGGCACCCCTTTCTCACATTTATAAAGGGTTATGTCGCCCAAGACTTTGGGGAGTATGTGCTCGTATGTTGCCGATAAAGAAACGCTCTCTCGCATTATACATACCTACGTCCTACCCTATAAACACCACCCCAGAATATAGCTTGCACATACGTCGTCGGACATATACGAGTATTCCAGTTGATTTAGGGTTATGATATGGTTCTCTTTGCGCACGGCTCGACGGTCCCGCTAACGATACCGAACATAATATGTAAATATACTCTGCGGTATAAGTCGCGACAATGGTTTAAGCTTTTACGCGACCATTAGACCGTCGTATAAAACGTAACAATAACAATGTAATAATAAGTACGTACATCAAGGAGATGCAATATAATGAACATGTTTCGGATACCTACATATTATCTTTTTCAAAAATAATAAATGACTGGACGACGATGTTGGTAGCACGCATAAGGTAAATATACGAGTTATCAATAGAAGAGTATGGAACGAAGAGATTAGGAGAACAGTATGTATACCGGAAGGAAATAAAAAAAAAAAAAAAATTGTCCTAGGATAATGGGTACAGGTGCTGCCACTGTTATATGTGGGATTGTGAGAAGTTAGGAAAATAGAATACAAAAGGGAGTTTAATGTATATATCTGTAAGCAAAGATAAATTATTGCTAACGTAAAAACGATTTTAAGCGGAGTTGAGTTGATACTGATGATTTGTCAACAATATATATTATGTCATATTATGATAACATATTTAAATAGGTATTATATATTTTCTTTAACAATATTTGTTTAATATTATGTCGATGTTTCCGTTTTTCTAAGTTTTTCTGTTTTTCTCATGTTTTTTCCAGTTTTTCACATTTGCTGGAAAACATTTGGGAAAATCGAAAAATGATCTTTTTAAAGTATCTTTCTAATCAGATTTCCTTTTAAAAAAATGGCTATTATTGTAAATTTGAGCAAAATTGATGGTAGAAAAGTTGTCCACAGAAAAGAAAATCGTAATATGTTTTTTCATATATATTTTAAAAAATGACTTCCCTAAATTACTACCCCAATAAAATTTCCTTTCTGAAAAGGGTCTACATCGTATACATCCGGGGTAAACTTTTTAGTAAAAAGAGTTTTCACATAAAAAAAAAACAACAGTAATAAACATATTTGTAAAACCAATACGTTCTTCACTACATTCAGAATTTAAAATTATGATAGTAAGATAGAAGAATAGATTTTGTCGGAATAGTGAACATTTTGGACAATAATAAAAGTTCACTCAGACGCACTCGACATGGCAGCCCTAGCTCATGAAGGGCGGTAGAGTATAGAGGATGATGGACAATATTGTGTCTACAGACAAGAATAATACGGAGGAACATCTTTTGGACTCGCTCAAATTATCGTATACAGCCGCCGGAAGAGGACGGGTTTCAGAGGGCGAAACTATTATATTTAAAGATAGGACGTATATTAGGGAACAAACGGGAAATTCGAGAGGGTAAAGGAAACGTATAATAAACAATAATCGTCGTATTTCACGGGACAAATATAATATCGACGAATGAAAATCGAAAGTATAATGTTAAAACGGTATACCGCTCGAAACGCAACGTTTGAACGTGGCGAACAAAGGGTGTTTGTGTTATTTTATAATATTACGTATTATTAATAGGGTAAATCCGCAAACACGAAATCCCGTTGATCCGGCGCTCGGAATAAGAATGGGGTAGAAAAAAAAAAAAATCTCGAGAGAATCGAGCCCCGCAGTAACACTTGCCGGCAGATATGGCACTGCGGCCGGTAGTTCGCGGTACCTGGCCATTCGCGTCCCGTACTACGCGCGCCGAACAGTGCGGATATCTTCATTATATTACCGTGTACACTCGAAAGCTCCGTGACGAGACACTCCAATAATCCCGGTATAAAGTTACGCGGGACGCGACAAGGAGTGAAATATACGTCGTCTATACCGTACACTAATTGTTTCCCCGGGGTTAGGGGAAATCGCGTATAATATATATCGCGAACGTCAATATACCGTTTCGAATGCCCCCCGGAATCACGAACAATGCAATTAGAACGGAGATTTTCAAGTGCCACCGTCCGACGATGACGACGACGACGGTGAATCGGACAGGCGACTCGATATCACATTCGGTTCGGTCTCGTCCCTCTCATCGGCGGTGCGGTCGGCACTCGGATCTCAGTATCCCTCTCCGAAAAACAATAATAATAATAATAATAATAATAATATATATATATATATGCATTTTTTTAGAAAAAAAACAAAACAAAACAAAGCAGCACATATTATATACTCGAGTACGCCGAAAAGGTGGCGCATTTCTGGACGTTTTATTATAATTATTTGTTTCGTGTCGTACTCGCGCCGCCGCCGCCGCCGCCGCCGTCACTGTACCGAGTAGAAAAAATAAATACAACAAACACAACAACAACAATATAACACAGTATCCCTTATTATTTTTAAACCATTTGCAGTGGGCGTTGTGTTCAACATTTGTCTACATTGTCCGCCACGGAGAAACCGGGTTTTAAACGTTTCGGAGGCGTAACTGTAATAATAATAATATTATTGTTAACGCTAAGGGACGAGAAACTACAGTTTTTCTTCGATTATATATGACTATATATATCGAGTGTCCTTGTTACTTATATATCATTATATTGTGATACGGGTGATATTTGATATTCGACCCCGGCGAGAAACAAGAGACGTACCAATGGGCAAATAGATTTTGAGTTGAAAAATAATAATAACAAAGTGAACAATGCGTCCATGCAATGTTCCGAATTTGCTTACCGAACCGGTAACGTAACGGTGATTTATTATTACCATGTTTATTATGTTTTAGAACGTGAATAACGATCGTCGATTACGTCATTCGCGGTATTATATTTTCTAATATGTATAGAACAATTGCATAATTTTGAAATATTTCTTATTTTAGTAAGTCGATATCATTCGGTTAATTATTTTTCCACTTTAACAGTAATAATCATTATATCATTATATGCCATGTAGCAAGTGTGTGTGTGTGTGTGTGTGTTTTTAAAGAGATACAAATGTGCGATTCCAAAGATATTTCGGAAACATCCTTAAATCCAAGATTTTATTAGATAAATTATTTTTATTTAATCGTATTCCTACTTTATATTCTTTAAATCTAGTTTCAAAGTTTATATCTGATAAGTTTATGTACTTTTTGTCGCATTCACATCGTAATTTACTCTTGGTTTATTAAATTTATTTATTGGTCTGTACAGACGAGAATTGAATGTATATCTTTAAGCATCGATAAACTATTGCTAATGAAAAAGCTAGTATAAGCGGAGTTCAATTGATAGTGTTGCTTTGTCAACAATATATATTATGTCATATTATAGTAAAATGATTACAAAAATGTGCGTTTCCATGATAACAATGATTGTTTAAAAAAGATTTAAAAAAATAAAAATGGTTGCAAATGACAACTTTATTTTTAATCTTTCAATCTTTTTTACCTAAAGGAACTAGGTTTTTCTCATTATCTCGAATATTAATGAGAATTTCAAAAAATGACCTCTCTAAAGTACTATCCAGAGAACATTTCCTTTCAGAAAAAGTACTATACTGTCTTGATATTCGGAGTATGCTTTCTATTAGAAAGCGTTAATATAAAAAAAAAAAAAAATTAAAAAATTAACGCTTTTGTAAAACCAATACATTCCTCACTTCACTCAGAATCTAAAATTCATCGTCAGAAGAAATTACAAAGTCAAAAAGTAAAATGCGTTTTACTGACGATTACTTTTCAATTCGAAACCGGTCGTACAATAAACATATCATAATACTCTAGGCGATGCATTCATTGATTTATTTAATTAATATAATTAGTTCCGTTTTTATTGTTTTTATTATTAGTGAGTATTATGTTAATATTTTCAAACTAGGTTCATGCAACTTCAGAACCTTAATTATTATATATGACATCACGGTTTTACTAAAAAAATTGAAAACAAGTTTATTATACGAGTATAATTTTACTGTTGAGTAGATACTATTTTTCTTGCAGAAAAATGCAGTGCGTTGTAAATATTTCTCCGTTTTTCCCGTATATTTTTTTTCCGGTTTTTCGAAATTTTTATTTATATTTTATATTATCTCTAATGCATTCCACTTGATCCAAAATCCAACAAAAGTATCTCTTTTGCATTTTAGATAGGGTAAAAACCAGATATAGTAAAACTAATACATTTCTCGTTCCGCTCAGAATCTAAAATTAACTTATTAATCGATTAAAAACGATTTATAGGTACGGGCAAAAAGGATGAGATTGCAGGGTAGCTTAACTCTTTGATTTTTTTTTGTGTGCCCTAATAAAGAACATATGTTATTTAATGTATTTTAACTTTTAAGTATAAAATGAAATTGCTATCGCATTTTATTTATTTATTCTTATAATTGTATGATTTTTAAAAGACGAATTTGCTACAGTATAACGTTTAAACTCGTAAACTATAAATTCGGACCAATATTTTAACGAAAGTCAGAAAGTCGGGCGACAACATAACTAATGTCCATGCAATGCATCGCATTTGAATTTTAAATGGACTGCGTCAGAAACATAATCGCAAATTATTCTGTCTAGCTATATATTATGCATTATAAACTACAATGTTGTATAATTGAATATTGCACCCTCTACACCGTATAATATATTATAGGTACAGAATTTACAACGTAATCTCCCATTATGTGCAACTATAACAGTGTAGATGCACATGCAGTCGACATGTCACATGTAGTCACACTACACGCAACATTATACATAATAATATTATAGTTAGATACGTATTGAATTACAATAAAATGATATTTTGTAACATGAATAGTTGGAGAACATTTTTAATTTCTCGCGTTTGTTTTTGTTCAACAATATACTCGTAATGATTATAAAAACTCGTTTTTGAGAGTATTTCGGTCTTCGTATGAGAATTTAATATGCGCAGAGTAGTGGAGTGATTGGTGTGACCAACTAATTGCAAAATATTAATAATATTTATTAGTCTGGACATTTGATCAATACAAAAATATCAAAAAGTTATATAATTCTTGAGTATTAACCTCGAAAACAGTTTTTTTTTTTACAAACTGTAAATTAAATAACAGAAACTAACACAAGTTTTGGTCTCGAATTTCCACATTATTATTGTGTCTGTAATGTAATTATATGTATAGAGATAGTATTATTATAATCGAAAAATACATATTTTCTCAATTTTGGCCCGCGCACAAAAACCCACTTTATACGTCGTTCGCATCGTTAAAGACTATTTTAGAAAATATTATCGCATTGGTTTTTATGTACATTTTGTAAACCATCGCAGCTTCGAGGTTTACTTATGTTTGTCGGTTAGACGGGCCTTTAAAGAAATCGGTTTTCCTCTCTCTCACACCCCGCTATAGGCAAAATTAGCAAACCGTAAAAATAAATTGCCGGCTTGTAGAAACGCCGCCAAGGCCGCACCGCGTTAATTGCCCGTTCGCTCACAGTAAAAAATAACAACCCCCGAGATTACTTTTATTATTGTTTTTAAAATTTTGCATCGAGTTTTCATAAAAGTTTCCTCGGCGGCAGCCACCGTATCGTTGGACGTTAAAACGGGATTTACGTTGATATACGCACGCACCTGATCACGTACATATCGACCGGTCGACCGGTCGACGGCGACGCCCGCAGAAGAAGAAAATCGTGATTATAATTTCGGGAATATCTACTTTAAAGGGGAGCGGGAGATAGGACCAGAATTTATATTATTCTTCGTTTTTACGGTAACGGGGAGAGGGGGGGGGGCAGATTTTAACGCGGTCGTTAAATCGAGCCGTCTCTCGCTCGTCCTCTTCTCTCGTTCTCTCTCCCGTCGTTCCGTTACAATATGCACCAAAATAATGCTATGCGCCGAATAATACAATATACAGGAGGTACTTATTATACGTATACACGAATCGCATTCTTTAGGCAAATCCATTAAAGTAATCCTTTACAACTATAATAATAATATACTATAGACCTCTTCGCGTATGACGATGTAATGATATTATTTGTTAACGGATTAAAATTTAATCTCTTTTGTCACTATTATGTGCACTATATACCTACTATATACACGTTTTAATGTTGCATACTATTATAACAACGGCGTGTCTATAACATTTTATGTTTAGGTATACCTGCCGGACGGAGTGATATAATATAACAATCTTGTATGGCCGACGATGATTGCCGTCGTATACCAAATATAGATAATACAATTGAAAACGCTTTTCTACAATACGAAATAAACGGTGTATTTCGATTGAAAATGTTTAGTCGTATTCGTGGAATTTATAAATAGTCCAAAGTCTGTCAAAATTAAAGGGAAAATGGATTTTTTTAAGTCGCCCAAATATATTACAATATTTTAAAATCACTCGCCCAAACGCATCGTGGAAAATTTTCCAACGGCAATGCAATTTTTAATAATTCGTCCGAACGCAAACCGTCCGACAGGTATTATGTTATTAAATAACATATTACAATTATCACAATTATTTATCACAATTAAATAACAGTTATTTAATTGTGACCGCAAAAAGTGGCTCTGTGTTGATTTAGTCAGCCGGCCTTTTCTTTTATATTAAATAATGTGTTCATACAGATATTAGATTATCACTGTCATTGTACAATTGTACCGTTATTTAGCGTTGCATTCGTATTATTGTATTGCAAATCCACAAATCGTAAAACTTATGAATAAAAAAATGATGTTACTCTCATAAATTATAGGGCTCGGGATTTATAGGAGTTATTTTTTTGTATGCACTAGTTTTGTAGCAGACCAAGCTTGAAAATCTTTCTATAAAACATTTAAAATGCATATTTCGTTAATTTTATAAAAAAAGGGCATATTTATAGATTTTCATTGATTTTCGCATATTTTTTTACATATTCTGCGTAATTATTACATGCTAAATAAATTTATTTTTTTCTTTCTTAACCGATGTATTTTAAATAATATTGAATATAAAACTCAATATTATTTATTGTTATTTCTAATCGTTTCGTGTATTATTAATTTAATGATAACGGTGCAATTTGCATTTAATCTTTATCATTTGTGTGCATTAATGACATTATATGTTTTTGAATAATAAACTTTGAATCATTTTTTATATATTTATCACATTTTTTATTTTGCACATTTAAAATTTGCTGAGGCATATTTTACCATTTTTTGCCTTTTTAGTTCCTATAACTTCCGAGCCCTTACCGATCGATGAGTTTTAATAT
This sequence comes from Cinara cedri, assembly GCA_902439185.1. NCBI lineage: Eukaryota > Metazoa > Arthropoda > Insecta > Hemiptera > Aphididae > Cinara > Cinara cedri. The sequence goes on from CABPRJ010001429.1 coordinate 2,186,594, forward strand.
ACTGTTTGTGTTGTGTTATACATTTTTTATTGTTTGTGTGTAATTTTTCTACCAGAAAACTATCTCTAAAGTATCAAATTACCACCTTTTCTGTAAGGAAATTGTATTTTGTTGGTGCATTGAGAAGGTGAAAATAATATTTTTATTTTCCAAAAGATTTTCATAATAAACGGGAAAATCCGAGAAAAAAATTATAGGTTAAACAGTAAATATTTGCGGCGCATTACCGATTTTATTGTTTATAATTTTTGCTATGTTTTCTACTAGAAGTATTGCTTTTATTAGAAAATGTCAAGAGACTTTCTTTTTTACATTTTGGATTTAGCTGACCATGAAATACATTTTTTTTAGATTTTTCGAGTATTTTTCAAAAAAAATAAAATAAATAAGAATGTCAATTTTTTTTTATTTCTCCTGTAGATTTTTTAATTACTGAACAAAACTGAATAAAAACGTAGAAAGAACAAGAAAATGTTCGAATCAATGCTTTTATTAGGTATTTAAATTTTTTTTTTGTTTCAATCGACATAAAAATATTCGTAGAGACTTGAAATTTGTACAAAAAACTTTCAAAAATGTTCAAAACATTTGAGCTATTTATATGGATATTGTAGTTTTTTAGTTTTGCGAGATTTTACGTAAGGTTAGGTTTTATTTGGTGGGTAAGTACTATGTGTATACAACTAAAATTATTGGAAATGCAACAGGAATTTCATCATAAGCTGCACTTGGTAGGTAAGAATAAAAGTTGAGCTTATTGTATTTATTTTTTCAAAGTTTGATGAAAATTGTAAAAATACGGCCTTTCAAAATATGTGTAACAATCGTCACTCCAAATTGTTTTTCATTAGCAATAGTTATCGTTGTTTACAGGTTTAAAGATTTAAAAAACCCAATTGCACTGAAATCTTTGTATTGCATAAATGTGCGGTCAATTTTTGATTACAACTCCTTGATTTGGTTCCCAAGCACTATGGGTTCGATAAAAGCAATATATTTGATTCAGAATCGATTTTTAAAAATAGTATCGTTTAAACGTGATTTTAAATCATTCCTCATTCCTCTTACTAGCCATTACTACTTTTTTAAATCTTGAATCACGAAACAAGACGAATAAGACTAGATCTCTGATTCATTTTAGATTCTGAGTGTAGCGATGAATGTATTGGTTTTACTAAGATGTTTACTTCTTTTTCTTTTTTTATGTTGTGTACAAAAATTCTACCTTGCTTAGATATATACGCGTGGTACCATTTTTTAAAGGGAATGTCGTCCAGGTGGTACTTTTGGGAAGTCATTCTTTGATTTTCCAAGTGGTTTTCATAATATCTGGGAAAACTAGGATAAAACGTACGAAAAAAGGGAAATATACGAAAATAATGCTTTTATTATTTTTCAATATTATTATTTATTTTAATTCAGTTAAAAATATTCGTAGAGACTTTAAATTTAGATAGAAAACTTATACGAGGGCTAATCAAAAAGTATCGAGACAGATAATATTACTCGGAAACCGTGCGTTAAAGAGCAAAACGATTTGTAAACCTAGCTTCTATGACTTATACTGAGCACATCTATTTGTATAAAATCTCTATAAACTTCTTCGTTTTGATTTGACGATATTTTTCTAAAATTTGTTTTTCACGTTTGGCGATTTCGTAATGAATCCAAAAGAAGCCGAACTTGCTGCCACTCGAGGACACATTTTCAATTTTTCAATTGACATTTAATGGCAGTAACCATGAAATGTTGCATCTTTCTGAAACTAGAAAAAAATGCAGACAAATTTTCTAAAATCTCCAAATATGTCAAGTTACTCTCCTTTTTGGTTTATTACAAAATCGCCAAACTCCTTTTTATATAAAATGTTTTTATAGTCACTTTAGTTTGGCAAGAATTTTATAGAGAAGCAATAAAAACAAATGTATTCAAAAAAAGTCATAGAAGCAAGTGATACCAATCCTACTGCTCTTTGATGCTCCTTTTCCGAATGATACTACCAGTCTTGATACTTTTTGATTAGCCCTCGTATTTGCCTTTCCTAAACGTGATACAATTTTCAATAAATTTAAGCTATTTTTAAGGTATTTATAGAGATTTTAATTTTGAGAGTTTTGTACTCAAAATTTATTCAGTAAGTACTCTGTGGTAAAATTGTAAGCTTGAACAGAAATGCTTGAAAATTTAACAAGAGGTTTATAAAGAGTCTTATTTAAAAATAAAAAAAAAATAGAGTTTATGAAGTATTTTATTTTATAAGGGAATTTTAATATTAAATAATGACAAAAACCGTTTGAGTAAAAAATTATGTGAAACCAATATAATTTTTCAATTTTTTTTTTATTTTTTTGAACTTATGTATATTGCCGATTTAAGAATGATGGGAAAGTTAGAATTAAGTTTCAAAATTATAGCTTTCTGAAATTCTGATATTAAGTGCATATTATATGTTATGTAAAATAACTTTATATTGTCCTTCTTTAAGCATATTTGTCATGACCTAAAGGTTACTTATGCCTATTATCATCCTAGGGATTCCGAGTTCATAACTATTGTGACGAAAAAAAACGTTTAGCCTTTTTTTCCTTTTTACCTAAATAAGGAAAAAACAAATGCATTTTGAATGCACCTAAAGAATCCCTCGGATTATTTTAATCGCAAAATATACCTCGATTTGTTGTGCAAACTTTCCTACAAGAAATCTTACTCTGATATATCAAGTGTAGTTTATTTTCTGAAAGAAAATTTTAACTCCGTGATAATTTAAGAATGTCATTTTTTGATTTTTCAAGCAGCTTTCATAATATTTGGGAAAAATCGTGAATAAATGTCGAAAAACGGAAAATGGTACGAAATGTAGATATTAGTAAAAAAATATATTACGATTTTTTTTTTCTGTAAACAACTTTTCTACCAGAAATTTTGCTCTAATTTACAATGATAGGTTTCTTTCTAAAAATATCTGACTGGGGAAGTATTTTAGGAGGTCATTTTTCGATTTTTCTAAGAGTTTTTCCAGCACATGTAAAAATTCGGGAAAAACATGGGAAAACTGGGAAAAACGGGAAAATCGGTACAATATTAAATAAATATTATTAAAGAAAACACTTAATACCTATTTAATTAGGTACCTATTTTACCATATAACATATATTGTTGACAAAGCATCACATCAACTGAACTATGCTCAGAATCGTTTTTCTTGTTAGCAATGGTTCATTGTTGCTTACAGATATACATTAAATTACCTATAATAGTTGCTGCATGTATCTCCGTTAGCCTAGGACGTCTTATTTTAAATTACTAATTGGGAATATTTAACTGTCCAACTTTAGTTGCCAAATTAAATTACTCAATTCTTAGTCGTTATACTAGATAGTCAAATACATTTTAATATTTAATGTGCCATTTCAGTCCACGATCTATAGCTTAAATGCTTCTGTAATTAGATGTATAATATTTGTAAAGAAGTTTAATATTGATCTTTCTTTATGCGTAATTATTAATGTTATTATGGTATATCTAAACGTTTTACTTTCTTAAACTGTCAGTGGCACTATCTCATTGTATCTTATTATGTATATATATTATTTTATACTTTCAAATTACACTGTGATTGGGCTACTGCCCGTATAAATAACAATAACTTTGACTTTGGGATTATTTATTTTAATTATTAATGATATAGGTGCCAAGTTCTTTTTTTTTAGTCGTGTGCTATAGTTACAGCTAAATAAATATTGAAAATGTGTATTTTGTTTACATTTCATAAAAGTTCATCGATAAAAAATGAACTGCGCAAGAGACAAATATAAAGGTGAAACAGAACGAAACAAATTGTATTTTAATACATCTTGAAGTCAAAATGTGGTGTTACAAAACCTTATTCTCCATTTTTTTGTGTTTTACAACATTTATATTTGAATTTCTTTCAGCGACTCAGTTTCAGTCAAGTATTGAAAGAGTGTCACAATCTCAGTTAGATTGTTCAGAATTGTCTCGGTCTCCGTCAGATTGTTCAGAATTGTCTCGGTCTCCGTCAGATTGTTCAGAATTGTCTCGGTCTTCGTCAGATTGTTCAGAAGTGTCTCGGTCTCAGTCAGATTGTTCAGAAGTGTCTCGGTCTCAGTCTTATATCATTTTAAAGACTGCTGTACAAAATGTGTCTATGCAAGTTGAGTATGTAAGTGACAAGATAAAATCAGTTAGGATTGCTGAAAATACGTATGTAATATATTCTTACTCACAGTTCATTTATTTTGAAAGCAAATTGAATCTAGTGTACATAGTTTTAAACTGTGAAATTGGGGCTTGGCTTCGATATAAGTTGATTAAAATCATAGAACATTTTCCGGTTTTGTATGAATCAAATTTTACATACTCTATCGTTAATTTCTCCTTAATTCACTATACAGACATTTTTAATGAACTAAAGAAAATCGATAAAATTGTTAGTCATTCCGTAGACATATTATTCAAGTTAATATTTATTAATACATTAGATACTTTCAGTGACACAACTATTTTAAAAACATTATTGAGATTTATATTCGGATATAATTTTTTACTAAATATATTCAGTGATGGATTTCAGGAATATCAAATCGATAATATGTTTAGGAGAAAATCAGACATATTTGTAAGTAATGTATTCCTCGAAATAATAAACTCAACTCAAAATTTTGCCTTCCTGAATTGTAATTATTCGCCGTATTACAATGATAAAGTGTTTTATGGGTTTACAATGAGTGATACAGAGGACCAGAGTTTCACAAATATTTTGGAAATTCTAGATTTTAAATTGAAAGGGTTTCAAAGCAACTGTAGTATTAAACAATGGCTGCTAATAGAAATAATTGATTTAAACATTGACAATATTCATGTGAATACAATTTATGGTGAAAAACCATTGAGAATAATTATTCAAAAAATTCAACAAACAAACGACTTTGAGTTAATACTCTGGTACCAGAATATTATTTTAAAGACATTTATTAAACTATTAAATGATAGAATAATAAAATATTTAAATTTGCATAAATTGCCGTTTGATAAAAGCATATTACACAAATTGAATAAAATATTTAATTTATTATTCGAATATGATAATTTACCGAAAACTTTAAGGAAATGTATCAAGGAATCTCGGAATGAAATTCATATCACATCTAATAATAATGGGATATATAATACATGTTTATCTGATTATGTCGATGAAAATCAAAAAGAGTTTGAAATAGTTATAAGTGACGTAAGAGATTCAATGACATCACCAAAACAAAAATTAAAAAATTTTTTGAGAAACATAATGGACGTTTTTGATAGTTTCACTTGTTTCTTCCAGCTTTATCAGCTTTTAAATCATGAATTTAATTCATATTTTTACATACCATACATAAAAACTCATAAAAAAATTAACGATTTTATACGAGCTATTAATAATCAATCAACCCAGCCTCCAAGTGTCACAAATGTATACGACAAGTATTTTGGATGTTGTAGATATGCAAAAGGCTTATATCAAGCTTGTTTTGAAGTTACAGTAAAACTTAACAATTCATCCATGGAATCAATTGATGAGCTTGAAAAATTATTTCTCGAAGCTGACGCTATTCTTACAAAGGTAGAACAATTTATTGTACAAGTCATTAGAGAAGTCGATTTTTCTTTTGTTACAATACTTTATCAAATACTACCTCTATTGCAAATTTCAAAGACACAATTATTCAAAACTAAAAACTTGTATGATTCAGTACGACTAGTGCATGTTATTATGAATTTGTTAAATGATTACGGTCTCGAATTCTGTAAACCACCAGACTTTAATTTTATGTTGTTTAATAACATGGAATTTGGAAGTATTGGTCGACTTAAAATGATCTTCAGTGAAATAGAAAAATCAGTTACAGATATTAAGAAGTTTCATAATCAATATGTTCAAAGTGTTCATAGTTTACAAGCTGTATACACGGCATATTATCAAAACGAACGATATTTGTCTTCGTATGATGAAATAATTAAAGTTTATTGGAAAGGAGATGCCACGTCATTAAAATCGATTTGTGAATTCACCATAAAAAATATAACTCTACATCCGTATAAACTGTATAAATTCTATGATTTATATTTTAGTTTTACACTTGCGGTATTATATTTTGAAATAGACAGTTTACGAAAGGATATTGTAGAAAATATAACAGATGGCTTATGTTCAGAATTTAATCAGTTACTAAACAACTACCCCATTGAAAACCTTTTCCCAGATAAATTCGATGAAACTTCACATAGACTTAATCTTTTTATTATTACTATTCTTTCAACGAAAAAATGCAAAATATCTGAAACGGATATTGATGAAGTGTACAATGATTTACCACTTGATGAACGTTATTCACGATTGCAGACAGATATTAAGCAAGATCTACAAAGTTTGGACCTTCAAATTTTGTTTGAGTTAGCTCCAGTAAACCATACACCCTACACCATATGCCAACAAGACAATACACCATCTAAACCTAAAGAATGTAAAATATCATTTAAAAAATTAATTAGTCAGCCTAAAAAACCTGAAAAATCAACATCTCTAACTAAAATAGACAACCAAGAAATGTCTGCTTTAGCTATTATTCTTTCAGCAATACAAGCGGCTATGGATGGATTTCAAGTTTAAAAATAAAATTTTGAATACAAACATTTTGGTATAAACACATCTGTAATAACTTGTTGCAATTAGTTTTGTTTTTTTTTTTTAATTTTAAAACACAGTTTTCACAACCATAGTAATATAGGCGTATGTAACTTGTACAATATAATTTTTTTTTTAAATAATTATTCTAATTTAGTCTTAAAATTATATTTAAATTGTTTCCTTCTTAATATAATTTTTATTGATTATGTACCTATATAACATTTTTGAGTTTATAATAACAGATTTGCACATTATAATTACGTGAACTTCGAATACTTATTTTGTATTGAATTTATATAAGTGTTATAGTTAAACTTATGATTATAATTTATAATCATAAGAGAAATCCCTATACAATTGAATTTTTTAATTTTAATCTTAAATTGGCCAAGTAATATAATAAATAAAAATAATTGTGATACTAAAATACTACTACTTCAATTGTACAAAATATCGTTTATTTGTTGGTAATCTGGCATTATTATATGTGTTACAAAATGTTTGTATTCAAATGATATTTTTATTTTTTATTCATTGCACATTAATTGTTTTCTATCGAATATTATCGATACAAACTGTATCGTTTACACTAATGTTATCTCGCACAAACACTATAAAAGTTATTCTTATTGTATAATTCCATTTTATAACAACTCATGTAAATATCGTGCGGAAATAATTTTGCAGATTGTTAAACTATTTTATAAATTTTTTTCTTCTATAATATGTTTATAGTCCACAAGGAAGTGATAATAAAAAAATAAATTTGTATATATATTAAATATTTTTATTTATTTATAATAAACAATCAAATACCTATAACAAACTATCAGTTTTAAATGTAATAAATAATTCTTAAATCTACATTCAATCCAAATTTCAAGTCTCTAGGAATACTTTTAACTGAATTACAACAAATAATAAAATCATAAATTTCCCGTTTTTCTTACGTTTTATCCTGATTATTTAAAAAAATGACTTCCTAAAAGTACTATCTGGTAGAAATTGTGTACACAGTATGTATAAAAAAAAAATAATAAAATAAAAACCGTACTTCGCATTTGGATGCAGCCACTGTTGTAGATGGGAAAATAAAAAAGTAGGATATAGACAAGAATTGAATGTATATCTGTAAGCAAAGATAAACCATTATTACTAACGAAACAACGATTCTGAGCGGAGTTCAGTTGATAGAATAATTGCTTTTTTAACAATATATGCCACGTGATTCATTTAAGTTGGTACACTCATTATCTCGTAAAGTATTAACTTTTTCCAGTATTTTTTTTTTTTAGAATATTTAGAAACAAGCTACTCTACAATTTCATATTTGTGTTATTTTTCGTCACCCTTATTTTTGGGGGTAAAACAACTACGTAAATTTAATTTTTAAATGGCAACCTATATTAAAAAGTTCATAAATAGATTGGGTGTTAGTTTAAATAAATTTGAGCGTTGAAATTTTTGATTTCTGTCAAGCCGTTAACGAAATATTCCACTTTTAATTTTAAGTTGGAGGAGAATAGTAGTGCATTATTAACACGCTGCGCGCCGTACTGCCACACTACTCACCTCCAACCAAAACTTTCCATTTGGAAATAAAAGTTGGAAGTTGTTTAATCCCAAAAATAAGAGGGACAAAAAAATAACCCAAATATAAAATTGTGGAGCAGCTTGTTTCTTAAGTGTTCTAGAAAACAAATTTCGAAAAAAGTTAATACTTTTCGAGATAATTGGTGCACCTACTTAAATGAATCACCTGGTATGCTATATTATAGTAAAATGATTACAACAATGTGCGTTTCCATGACAACAATAATTGTTTAAAAAAAATTAAAACAATAAAAAATAAATAAAAATGGATGCCAATGACATCCTTATTTTTAATCATTCATTATTTTTTAGTCTAAAGCGCTAGGTTTTCTTCGTTTTCTCGATATTAATGAGAATTTCAAAAAATGGCCTGTTTACAGTACCACCCAGAGAATATTTTCTTTTAAACAAGATGCTATACTTAAAAATCGGGATAAGTTCTCTGGTAGAAAAAGTGTTCATATAAAAAAAAAAATAATAATAAAATAAACATCATTGTAAAACCAATACATTTCTCGCTCTACTCAGAATCTAAAAGTAAACTTAAAGATGTTGTAAGATATTGGTGTAAAACCAATAAATTCTTTGCTATACCAAAAAAGAACTCTTACAGAAAAAAGCACTGGAACAAAGAAATTTTGGGAAAAACAGATTGGGAAAAGTTTCACCCTGCCCAGTTAAGCACAGGCCAATTTACGCCTCTGCAATACACTACGGAGCAAGTATTAAATATGAATGTTACCGGGCAATCGACAGCCATTCGCAACACTTTATTGGTACACAATAAAATAATAATAATATCACATCATGTTACATATTATTATTATTATTATTACGAGTATATTGGTTATTACTTACCTGCCACGACGACGACGGCACACTCGCGTCTTATACTACTCGCGTTGTGTGGTCTACGTTAACTATACGGCGGCATGTGCGGCGTGGCGGCGGAGTTCAATTACTTAAAAGGGACACCTGTATACCGCACGATATATTATTATTATTAAATCGATCCCTCCGGGTTTTTTCGTACTTGGATGTTTATCCGAACACGTTTATTATACACGGCCAACACTCACCCTCCCTCACCTTCTCCCCTGGGAACCCGAGCCTGTCCGCATGTCTTTTGAAAATATAACTAATAATCGTAATACTATCACGCAACAACGTCGTTTTATTTTCAAATGTTTTCCGTCGGCTTCCGACACACCGCGCCATTTTATTCTGATTATACGCACCGCACGTTTCACGGCCGATTTGGAAATTTACAATTTATTGTCAGCATGATAATATTATTACGCGTTCGGTATTTATTGTATTATGTTGTACATTTTGTCATTATTGAATCGGTGTGTTGTGTTTTCTTTTTGTTGTCGGTTTTTTCACCGGTATGCCGCTGGCGACAATAACGGCGGCGTTTAACCCGCGTTATTTTTGCGACGCCCGGGGTCCGTAAACAGCGCGCGTGTGGTCGGTTGACCGGCGATGGCGCGAACTTCCTCACTCTTTGAAGTAAAAATCTCTACACAATATATTATATTGTATACCCGCGTTTCTTATACGTAGGTACACTCTCATCCATAACCTTGCACCGTCCTCTATACATACATATAATATGTGTTTTATAGATTCTAAGAAAAACGTATTGGTTAGGTTTTGTGTGTTTAGGAAAATAAAATCATGGGTAAAACACACAAAAAAGACCAATTGAAGAAAAAACAAACTTATCTTAGTAATAATCCTAAAAAATTACTACGCGTTTCAATATTAAAATCTGTCAAACCCAACGCCTACAGTTTTATCTGCAAGATTTTCGATATAAAACGTCACATTTGTCTGTATGCCTTCCACCTAAATGAGTAACGGCAGTAAATTAGTGAAAAAGTCGTACCATTAAAGCAAGAAACATTTTTTATTTTTCTCAAATTTTACAAAATTTAGAAAACCGTCACCAATCCCCTTATAAGCAAACTACCGTTGATTTAAACCTAATAATATATAGATAACTATTTATATTAGATATACAATACAAAAGTGTTCGCTTGAGCAATATGCCGCATATAAGCAGAAGTAAATTTGGCGCCCCTAAATTGTAATGGTAAAATTGTTAATCCTATAGGTGCACTAATTCACTATTAGGTTCACATGTTGAACGAGTTGAAGTATTTTTAGTTAAAATTATAGTAGTAGTTGTTGTAGACGAGTCTACTATAACTACTATAAGCATGATAATACTTAGTATTGAATAAATTAAGCAAATTTTTAAATATTTCGAAATTAATTAATTAAATTAAAATCTCTTAATCCTGTCAGACCTAGACATAATTTTATTTGCAACAAATTTTGGAAGTCAACATAAATAATTAAATAAAAATACGGCCATACTTCGTACGTGGGTAGGTAACTGTTGAAGGCGAGAAATTGGTAGAGGGCCGAGGAGACATTTAATATATATCTATAAGTAACGATAGACCATTTCTAACGAAAAAATGATTCTGAACGGAGTTTTTCAGTTATTTCCCTGGTTTTCCCATTTTTTCCCCTATTTATCGGGAGAACTTCTGGGTATATCAGAAAATTACCTCCCTAAAGTACCACTCCAGTCAGATTTCTTTTCAAAAAAAGTAATATCATTATAAATCAGAACAAAGTCGTTAGTAGAAAAATTGTCTGCTTGGAAAAAGAAGTCGTAATATTTTTTACCAATACCTACGTTTCATAAATTTTCTGGTTTTTCGTCATTTTATCCAGATTTTTCCAAATTATTTTGAAAACCGCTTGAAAAATCAAAAAATAACCTCCTTAAAGTATCATGTATATGGTAGATACAATTTCCTTTCGGTAAAGATATTATACTTGATACATCAAAGCAAGATTTCTGGTACAAAAGTTTGTTCAACAAATCGAGGAATATTTTTCGATTAAAATAGTCCAAGCGAGTGATACGGCTTGAGTCTCTAGGTGCACCCAAAATGTATTTATCATTTTCCTATTTAGGTAACACGAAAAAAAAAAAATTTAAACAATTTTTTTTGGAAGTCGGTTTTGAACTGCAATGACAACAGCTAAGTATGACCACTAGACTACGACAAATATACTATAAAATTATCATTATTGAGTTATTGAACATAGCATATATAATGTCTGCAAAATATTAGAACCTCGAAAAGCTATAATTTCGAAATTAAGTCTGTCTGTTCAATTCTGATTTGACCATCGGCAATATACATATTACGTATAAAACAAAAATTAAAACAAATCTAAAAATTAGATCTGAATGAAATTTTAAAAAATACCGATTTATTTTTGGTGACAGAAAATTTTCATTTTGAAAACAAATTTCAAAATAATCGCTTGGATAAACTAGCAGTGTTCCAAAAATGTTATTAAGTAAATATTTTTTTACCTTTTTTTCAATTTTGCCGTGGTGAAAAAAGTTTCAAGTTTCTTGTTTTTTTAATAACACTTTTTTCTTATTCGTATCGCTTTACTTGCAGCTTTTTGTATTTTTCTCTACTTTTGATCTACTATCGACCATCACTCATTATAATGAAATTTGAGAAATAATAATAATATACTAATAAAAAACGTAACTATAGTTAACACTGTCGTCACGTCGGGTCTAATACTATAGGTACTAACAATTTTGTTTCATCATAATTAATAACACCACTAAAATAAAATATGATTAAACTATAACAACATGTAATAATACGCAAAAATAATATCATTTTAGCATTATAGGTTATCATCATAGGTTTATAGCATATTAATTATAATCGTTATTCAAAAAAGAGACAGTAAAAACATAGTTTTGCAAAAAAACTAAAAATTCTAGTTTTCCGCATTTTTTGTATAGGCATACATAATTTTTTTTTGTTAAGAGCAGAAATTTTATGGTAATGAACAAAAAAAAAAAATTCCTATTTTAAAATTTATAAATTTACATATTTTAACATAATTTACTTTTATTACATATTTTCGTTAAATGTTTGTTAATGAGCAATGTGCGTGAATTCCCGGACGAAATTTTTCGTGCGGAATTTATGTGATGAAGCCGTAACAACTCAGCGCTTTCGTGTTACATAAAACATAGAAACTGAAATTCATAAAGAAAATACAGCTTTAACTAAAGCAGATACGCCGTTGCGAAAGCACGATAATCCTAATTTTTGTAAGTTTCTTAAAAAATACACAGACAGTAAAATACCCGATGAAAGTACTCAGAAAAAGAATTATTTACCTGGCCTATACGAAAAAATATTGACCGATGTAAAAGAAATAATTTCAAATGGACCTATCTGAGTTTCCATAGATGAAACAACCGATATAGAAGAAAGATACATAACAAATATATTAGTCGGTAAATTAAACTCAAATTGGGCTTCAAAGGTATATTTATTAAACACCGAACCCCTTGAAAAATGTAACCACGCAACAGTTGCTCCTTTTCTCAACAATTCTTTAAATATCCTGTGGTTCAATGGTACTTTTACATGAAAGAGTGTTTTTATTTTTATCGGACGCAGCTCCGTATATTGTTAAAGCTTGAACAGCTTTACAACTTTTTTATCTGAAAATGATATATGTAACTTGTCTTGCTCATGCATTTCATCGAGTTGCGGAAACAATTACCCCCACATAACACTCCCTTCAGAACCGATGATCACTCGCTGGGGTACTTGGTTACAACTAGCTACATATTACTGTGAACATTTTAGTGTTATTGAAGATTTTAAAACTTGAAGTTGATGTCGTTTCAGTAGAAATTGCCCAAAATTTGATAAAAAGTACCTCATTGAAAAATAATTTCATATACTCCAATACCACATTCCTTGCTAATATTATCACGAAACTTGAATCTCAAAATTTGTCTCTTATTGATAGCTTGGATATTGTCAATGATACGGTGAGAAAATTAAAAGAAGCCCCAGGAAGAGTTGGAATAAAAATCAAGAAAAAGATTGAACAAGTACTTGACAAGAATCCCGGATTGAAGATAACTGAATCTAATAATCGTTAGGTTTTATCGTTACACAATCTTGCCGTGATTTCAATCCTGCTGAATTTAGAGCTTTCGAATTTGCACCTACAACTTTTGTAGACATGGAAAGGTCCTTGAGTCGCTACAAGAACATATTGTACTTCAACCGACGTCGATTTACATTAGAAAACTTAAAAAAGTACACGGTGCTCATTTTTTTACTGACGACGAGGATCTCAATATTGAATTTATAGTAATATAAACAGTAATATACTAATATATAATTATAATTACAATTATAATTTTTCTTATATAAATCTTATATTTTTAATTAAATATTTGAATAAAAATAAATACATATATATGTATTTACATATTTTTGAGTTTTAAATACATATAAATCCGCACCCTATTGATAATCAAAGACCCCGGATCTCGAACGGAATAATAATTTTTACTTGCATCTGTATATGCATTGGTATATATTTCAGTGAAATTATGTATTATTGTGTATATGTTCTCTAAATAGCGGGATTTATAACATAAATATCAGTTAATTTGCACAAAACCAACCAGAGCGTTCGAAATTGCACAACCTCTATAATCGCCACCTATAAACCCCGATGTCGGACCGTCTAACGTGTGCGGGCTGCTTAACTAATTTCGCGTATACCTACGCATTATACTATCAGTTATCGGGCGTACGACTCGCATTTATATATACAGTGGAGATCGGGGAGAACCAAAGCCATAGGAAACTTCGCAAGCAATGTTCATTACTTTAACACTCATAAAACCCTTCGGCTAATTACCGCTGGGCCATTCAATCAGGCTAAGTGCTCAGACACGTTTTATACCTTTAACTGTGCAGTATAATATATTCGAGTATAGACATACCTGTTTAATTGTGCTAAACGAATACCTATAGTTAAAAATACACCGCAAGGTCACAAAATTCATATTATTCGTTTTGTATACCCTGTATTCGATATTAAATTACTATTTTTATACACGGCCAGTAAACATAAAGAGTTGAAAAAAAAGTGTCAAACTATTGTCATAATATAATATGTATTTCTCATTTTTCTACTGCACACTAGTCACCTGTAAATTATAACCTTTCGGTTAATAAGGTAAATAAACAGTAGTTAAAGTGGAGGGGCAAGAAGAGAGCCGGAGTCTTCCTTTCTTATTTTAGATAAAATGATCAGTTCCCTTTAAGTTTTAGTCTTTAAAGTCCCGGGAGACGCTTTAGTTATTGTAACTTAGAACTTAGATATTTTTATTGGAATTTTAAGAACTCGAATTAATTTTATTAGAAATAAATTCTGTAATGCCTATTGGATTATTCGTAAACTCTGTTTTATATTATATTAACTGAACATACATATATGTAGGATAACATTTGAGAAGAGGAATGGTTGTTGTTTATTTTAATACCCGACTATGGTATTACATTTTTATGAACAAACAATGTGTGTGAAAGAAAACATTTTGGGAGTCTTGTCTCTATGAGTTTCTTGAAAGTTTAGTTAGATTTAGTTAGTTCTCGAGACCGATCCTTAATTTTCGGTAAATATAGTTCCCCTTCAAAGTTTTTCCCGCTTTAACCTCTGGATATAATAATTACGGTAAAATATATTACTCATCAACGGCACGGGTACTAGACACTTTTGTTGTTTTGAAGTCGATCTTATACGGTAGGATAATGCAGCGCCTGTTATTTATTTCCCATCTGTTCTGTTCGAAAGACGTTTTGTCATCTCCGGCAAACCATTATACCTATACTAATATCACCGTAGTTCATGACAGATTGACAAATAGGAATGTCGTTAAGTCAAAATCGACCTTCCTGTACGCCGCGGGACCACTGCGTACAGCTGGAAATACATCACCGTAATATTGTTAGTTATGCGAAACAATGGGTCGATTTTCAAAACGACTATTGTATAGATTTTAATATTTAATAATGTTTATCGAAATAGGAAAGCTCGCGCGCTATTCGATGATGTTTTGTGTCGTCTTGTTGAACCCGGCTAAATAATTAATCGAATAAACGGACACCGGGCACTGCGGCTGAGATTTAATAATGTTGCTGTTGTGCAAACTATTTGCGCGCGTTTCGTCATTTCGCTAAAATGTAAACATTTACGTGTTACGTCGAGATAAATTGACCAGCAAGTGCGCGTTTCGGCTGTATATTGTGTGTATTTTGCCGTTACCGTCTTATCTTATACGTCATAAAGGTACGGGATCCATTGGCATAATATTACAGTGTGTGAATAATTAACTAAGATTGTATAACGGATTTGCTCATCGTAATATTAGATATTGTGTTTCTCAAACACAAACCTCGTTTGATGAACGGCGTAGCTAAACTTACGCGTCTTACGATTGAATAAAAGGTACCTATGTACCTATCAAGGAGCTTTTGTTAAGTCTAATTTTTAATTTTAGCCGCTTTATGGACACTGCCCACGGCCGAGTGTTCGCGATTACTTAGATGCAGGTATACGTGCTGAACTTCTAGAGTTTACAGCGAATACGCTTCTTTTGTTCCGCGGCACTAGGTTGTACTACCGTAGTATACGCATTGTCAACAAGCCAGAGGATATATTATTATTGTGCAATATCCCTAAAATCCCTCTAGAGTCCCTAGCCACCATTGTTTGTGTCTCAGACCGCATGTCCGCCGCCGTCTCGGTCCGTCCACTCGTCATCGCCGCTGTTCATTCACGACGAAGTTCACCAAAGTTCGCCGCCGCCGCCGCCGACAAAGTAAAACGCCTCGAGTCTGATATCTGAACAACCAAAACAATATAATAACCGCGCTTTAAACTTACGACAATGTTTGGTTAATAACATCACTTCCGGGGTACGGAGGACGAGTCCACGACGGTGGGCTAATCTGACTAATGCGTCCGTTACCCACATAGTATATATTATAATAACAAGAGCTTTCCACTCGACAACGTAAATCGGCGTAAATCTATCACAAAAGCTCCGGAATTCGAGATTCACATCGCATTACCTCGTACATCTTGGTTTCTCAGAGTTTCGGCATTGTATATAATGTTATTATTATAATAATATATTACTAACTGTGTATAATATTTTATTAAAGTGATTTTAGTCGCTAGTCAATTGTTGTCCGTCTTTACGTCTAACGCACAGAAAACATACACAAATGCGCTCATTTTGATGAAATTTCGAGATTTTGGCTTGTAAGATTTCGATTTTGTAAAAGCCCTTTTATTGTTTGGTATCTAGTCCGATTTGAATCAATGTATTTTTCGAATTATGAATGTCTGCTACAAATATTATGCTAGTTTAAAAACTACGATGATATAAAAAATTGTTGATTGGTCATACCGAGAGCTATATTCAGTACGTGTTATTTCAAACAATGCACATCGTAGTAGTATCCAGAAAATATGTCCAATATTTAAATTAGACTAGTCAAAGTCTAAAAATATGATTTTAAAACGAGAGCATTTTTCTGTGTGTTTTCTATATGTTGGACAAAGACGTACAATCGCCGACTAGAATCTAATAATAATATACAAACCTATCCCAATACATACACTATGCGAAACATAAATGGATTTTTTCTATTCGACCGGAACAAAATGTACATATTTAATTAACTGTAAGCTATTAATGGGAATATTAATATAATAATTCGTTTAAACAAAGTATTACATGATGAAAAATCTTCATATTTCAAGGTACGGTACTAAAAATTTGTTTCCATTAAAAAAAAAAATCCAAACAAGGACTTTGGATTAAGGGTAGGGGGGAGAAACTGTTAAGAATTTTTAAAAATGTGTCAACTAAAGCACTAAACAGTATCGGCCGGAAATTCCTCGTCTTGCTGTATCTAGTAATCAACGCAATGCGCAAACAAATAAAAAAAAAAACACATATTACATAATAAAACGTTACGATTGTTTATCGTTATTAAAATAGAATTCACTCTACTGTTACTTCATATAAGATAATATGTATGTGGTAACAAAGATTTTAAAACTATAATGTTATTTAGAAATGTAAAAAAAAAAAAAAAAAACTATGCACATTTATCGCCAAGAATATAATAAAGATATTTGATAACTACTAATTTCGGCTAGGATCCATTATTACACATAATATTAAAAAAAAAAAAAAACAAGGACGGACAGGCACAGCCACTGTTGTAGATGGGAAGTTGGGAAGGTAGGATACAGACGGGAATTTAATGTACATCTGTAAGCAAAGATAAACCATTATTAACGAAACAACGATTCTGAGCGGAGTTCAGTTGATAGTGTAGTTGCTTTTTAAACAATATTTACCACGTGATTCATTTAAGTTGGTACACTCATTATCTCGTAAAGTATTAACTTTTTTCAGTATTTTTTTTTCAAAACATTTAGAAACAAGCTGTTCCACAATTTTATATTTATGTCATTTTTTGTCACCCTTATTTTTGGGGGTAAAACAACTACGTACATTTGATTTTTAAATAGCAACCTATATTAAAATATTAAAAAACCCAATAGATTGGGTGTTAGTTTAAATAAATTTGAGCGTTGAAATTTTTGATTTCTATCAAGCCGTTCACGAAATATTCCACTTTAAATTTTAGGTTGGAGGAGAGTATTAGTGCATTATTAATACGCTGCACGCCGTACTGCCACACTAATGATACTCCACTACTCTCCTCTAACCAAAACTTTCCATTTAAAAATCAAAAGTTGATTGTTGTTTCATTTTATATTGTGGATCAGCTTGTTTCCTAAGTGTTCTAGAAAACAAATTTCGAAAAAAGTTAATACTTTTCGAGATAATTGGTGTACCCACTTAAATAAATCACCTGAGATGTCATATTATGGT
This sequence comes from Cinara cedri, assembly GCA_902439185.1. Lineage (NCBI taxonomy): Eukaryota > Metazoa > Arthropoda > Insecta > Hemiptera > Aphididae > Cinara > Cinara cedri. Next base: position 2,204,734 of record CABPRJ010001429.1, read on the forward strand.
ACAATGATAATAACAATATACGTTTCCGTGACAACAATGATTGTGTGTTTAAAAACGATTAAAATAATAAAAACTTAATAATAACATAAAATAAATAAAAACGGTTGCCAATATGACAACCTCATATTTAATCTTTTAATATTTTTTAATCTATAGAATCAGGTTTTCTTCATTGTCTTGAATATTAATAAGAATTTCAAAAAATGACTAAAAGTACCACCCAGAAAACATTTCCTTTTAGAAAATGTGCTACACTTGATTCATCGGAGTAAGCTTTCTGGTAGAAAAAGCGTTCACATAAAAAAAATTAAACATCTTTGTAAAACCAATACACTCCTCGTTCCACTCGGAATCAACAATAATTTATGTACAACACGAATAAAATACTTAAAAATTTCAAACTCATTATTTTATAGGATTAATTACTCGAAAAAACACCTTTCAAAATGTTATTCGACGCCATGAATATGCGTAAATTATGCGTATATTTTATTATGAAATACAGCCCGATTCAATAGCTGCTTCTTGTCGCGTTCAAACATCAACAAAATCGGTATATTGCTATACAGCATACGTTATTATAGTTGTCGCCGTTAAATCCACGCTGATTGTATTTTTATAATTTTACCGCGTGTTGTCTTCGTCGATACCGGAACATATTGGTAAAAACCACAAAATCGAATATTAGTGACCGTTTTGACCGAGACTACACGTAAAGTACTACTTTGTACGCGCACCTACCTACCTACCTACCTACCTACCCGTATTATTATAATAATACGCGTTTTCGTCGCGTACGGTTATTGTTTAATATTAGCGATGATGCGGTTTACCGGAGGTTCCGAGTCATTTACGGGCGGTATACTCGATGATTATTTTCCGCTCACAAAATGTCACAACAGTGTTAATCCGATCGGTCCGACCGGACCCGCGCATCGGTCGACGGTCGTGTCCCTTTTTAAAATAAACATAAAACTACTCGCGCGGCGACGGAACATAATTGAAAATACAATAAAAAATACGACGCGCGCGCGCGTAATAAAACACGGCGCGGTACAGGTACGTTTGTTTCGCGTCTTTCACGGGCTGTCGGGTCCGCGGCGCGTACGGGTGACGCGGGCGCGGTTCCCACGGACGGAGATCGCGCCGCAGCGGAACAATAATAACAATAATAATGTCCACTGTCTATTGCGCGCGCGGAGAGAATCACCTCGCAACGCGAACAGAAAATTAATAATAAAATCGCCATCAATCATCGGCGGTACCCGGGCCCTGGCCGCCGTCCCCGCGCGGTTCTTACACGAAACACAGTTGCCCTGCGAGCACTCCGGCGCGCCGCCGCGACTGGGAAAACAGGTGCGGTGACGGCCGAGCTGGCGACGACGACGACGACGACGACGCCGTTTTGAAATACACGGTCGCCCCCCGCATAATGACGTGGGCGTTATGCGAGATTAATACCCGGGCCGCGCGTCTCGTTTATTATACACGCGATGACGATGTTGTTGGGCCAGCGGCGAAAAACTACCGCGCGCGCGCGAACCGGCGGCGCGGATTCAGTCATTCGCCTATTAGGTGGGGTGGGGGGATGTGGGCACAATATCCAATACGTCACGGTTAAAACGGTCGTGAAATCGTTTAATTTATACTTTTTCCGATTTCGTCGTGCTGTTAGTTTCAATACTAGAATGTATGAGCGCATTATCAAACCTAAAGTTACGAACGTTGTCATTGTTTTCGCGCGTCGGTTTTTTTCACGGCGTTTCGATTCCCAAGCGAGTTACACGCGCGTGAAATACTACAATTTAAACGTCGTCGAATGCGGATTAAAAATTAAAATATCGACGAAAAACCTACGTACAAACACAATCAACAGCATGCTTACCGACTATTGCACTAACCGACTCTACAACATTCACCGCAACACACACACACACACATAATAATTATAACTTTAATGTTTATAGCACCGGGGAACAAAATGCTCAAGTGGGTTTCGTATGGTTCGTACGGTAAGGGGCGAATTGAATTTCGAAAAGCGATTGTTACAAACGGAAATTTACATATCGCCTTTAAATGTCATGGTCGCGGTACGGGTGCCGGGATACGGGCCGCGGCCTTTTAAATTTCGGCGGAAACGACGCGCGCCCGCCAGCCCGATTCCGTTTGCGCGTTGTTGTCGCGTACAAGTTTCGTACAAGTTTCGTCGGTGCGCTGTCCGCGACGCGATACGTCCGCCGCGGTATTGTCATGCGCCGGGTCCGCGTTGCGCCCGCGCGATTTTCGTTAGACCGATTTTCGTTTTCGAACGTGTAATGCAATATATTGCGTGTACGCGATAATATTATTGTATAAAAAGGCCGACAAAAGAGCCGATGAATAGCGCGCGCGCGTGTGTGCGTGTGTGTGTGTGTTTTTTTCTCTCGGCGGCGGTACCACTACCTCGGAGGTATGTACGGTCGTCGCGGCAGACGATTACATTTGTTATACAGGCGGCGAGATTGCGCCGCCGCCGCCGTCTACCGGTTACGCGCGTTACACGGTTTCGGGTATAATAATAATAATATATATAAATTTATATGTGTGTGCGTACGTACAGTGTACAGGGTCTTTGGGCGGGACGGCGTTTGTACAAAGGCCGTTATTCTATCTATACACGGTCGTTTTTCAGATAAGCCGGCCTGATGATTCGCCGGCCTCGCAGCGGGGATTTCGTTCGCGGCGGTACCGCCGATACGCGTCGCATTATATTATTATTATTATTATTATGCGACCGGGTCGGATCGGAAAGCCGACCGATTTCATCAGTACATCGGGTCCGGGTGTGTGTCGGCCGCGCGCACATTCTCGTTTATCTCGAACAAGTCATCTCTCCGCGGCGCGGCTCCTGTGTGCGACGTTTTTTTTTTCTTTTCACGGTGAACGCGACTCAATACTGTATTTTACCGAACGGTGAAACACCCGACACCGCACGACGGAAACTCGTACCTACAATTTAAATGATTAACGACATTTTCACTAGATCATAATATTAGGTACACAAAATATTAATTAACGCCTTAAATTAGGGCGTGAATAAATCATTTTAGGGTTCGGAAATCATATGACCACACGAATTCGGGGTGCCGAGGTAATTGCTATTCGTATATTAACCTAATAATAATATTGTGTCCTACGGTTTTTTCATTATCGATTTTTATATACGATCCACAATATGATATATTATTTTCTAGTTCTTCGTCTTTTGGCCTCTACAATTCCCTGAGAGTTTTACCATCAACAGCACCCCCTCCCCCTCCCATCTATTGCTGTCTTGAACCATGTCTTACCGTCCGTCCATTCCCATTATCCTTAAATGCTCTTCAACTACATCGATCCGTCCTTCCCTAGGTCCACCGTGAGGTCTATTTCCTGCCGGTTTCCGTTCTAGCGCTGCTCTGACGCTATCAGTCACTTCTCTTCCCATTAAATATTATTCCCTAACCATTGTTGCCATTTTAGCCATATCGCACTATATACGCAACATAAGTAATTTATCGTTTTGTCGATCCGCACATATATACACACTAGCTGACCTGGCAACGCTTTGCTGTTGCTAGCTTCATGGTATAAATAATAATAATAGTGTTTTATTGTCCGTGAAAGTGCGGTGTACTTCGAAAATAACTGCTCGATTCGCGTTTTTCCTAATTATACTTACGATATTTTAAGTGTGATAGAAACTATTGTAATATCTATTAGATTTACGAGTTTTAAATTTAATTACAGAGATATTTTGAAAGGAGTGCGTGCAATCGTATAACGCGTTACGAATTTCTTAATGGGCGTGCGAATCAAGGGAATATCCGAGGAACCGGTAAAATACATTAAGTTAGTAGAGTTGGCGGAGAGTTCGAGTATTTTGTTGGCCAAACGCCCAAATCAATCGGAATGTTCCGCCACGGAACTTATCATGACGACGAATGCCGTAACAACACGGTGGGAGACGACAAAGTGCCCGAGTTAGTGGAAACTACGGGTAATTTGTTGGCCGATTATCTAAATCACGGCTAAGCGGAAAACTGACGATACCGGTACCACCCCTTCAACCGACTTTTTCACATGGAGATAATACCACCCGGTTAATCGGTAAAAACGTATTCTAGGATATACTTTTACATAAAAACTTTGATAAATAACTTACCTATACCTCCTAATAAACTATTGATGATTTTTTTTGTTTATTTATTTATTTAATGACATTACGGGTGTAAACCAAAATATATATATATATAATAATAATCGATAATAATCGATAGAGAAACATTAAAAAGAAGATAATAATAATAACAAAACACGAATTAAAACAAATGATAATAGAACATAAACTAAGTAACGAGAACACGAGCAAAAGTAACAAAGAAACATACAGATGACATACAATACTATAAACAATCAAAATTAATATTTAGGTTCACCGCACGAGACATCCTGTGTAAGGGGTGGTTGTTTCCGAAATTAGTATGATAGATAGGAGTGTGGTATTGAGCTCAGGAGGGCTATGAACGCGTAGGGACCCGGAAATTTACCTCACCTAACAATTTTAGACTGACAGTCTCATATTATTTTTATATTAAAAAATAAAGTCTAAATATCTTTTACACACAAACTTTTTTCGAAAAAAAAAAACTTTTTTTTGGTATTTATTTTTAGACGACGAAAATCTGGTGCCACTGAGTGCCATAGAAGACGCGAAAAGAAGCTTTCGTCGAATTTACGATTTGAACGAATTTCACGAAATCATGAATATATTATGTTCATTTTTTTTGGTAACCTTTTGATCTGATTTTTCAAGAAACACCAAATATATTTTAAAAAATCAAAAAATGTCATTGATTGACAAAGATAAATTTTAAAATTCTAAAACCATAAACTATTTGTTCTAAACACAATTGAAGTACAAAACGACGTAGTTCGCACGTGGATGAGCCACTATTGTAGGTAAGAAGTTGGTAAGGTGTATGGGAAATTGAATGTATATTTATATGCAACGACAAACCATTGCTAAAGGAAAACGATTCTGAGCGAAGTTCTGTTAATAGTGTAGCTTTTTCAACATAATATGCATTATATATTTTCTTCAATAATATTTGTTTAATATTGTATTTATTTTCCCGTTTTTTTTTTCCGGTTTATCCCAATTATTATACCTTGTCCCCTCCATTAAACAATTCCTAAACGCGTCGCTGTAGTTGATAATCGGAGTAAGATTTCCGGTTGAAAAAGTGTTCACATAAAAAAAAAAAAGTAAAAATCATAGCAAAACCGATACGTTACTCGTTTCACTCAGAATAATCTAAATATATAATAATATAATTTATATTGTATAAGAAAAACGGTTCGTTATTCCGTCAGGCCGCAGGGTGCTCCGTCCCCCCCCCCCGAATGACGGCCCCCGTATTATGATCCCTTTTATTATCGGACTCGGGCGTACCGTTGTGGCGTACGGAGTAGGAGGATAAGGGGGGGGAGGGCAACACGATTTACAATATTATAGCGTACGAACACTCGAAATTGCGACCCGAAACTACGTATACGGCCGGCCGCGTATAACACGACGAGTGCAGTGTTGTAACGATAACTGTTTTCGGAAATTCTCCCGACGCGATATTAAATATATGTGTTTACGATGTCTAATCACGGCCGTTTTGACGTACCCTCGTCCGCGCGCTCGGCGTCCGCGTCCCCATCATATAGTCGCCAATCATACACGCGCACTACATACAGTCGAACTACGTTATTATTATTATTATTATTGTATATATTTTTTTCTCTCTTTCTTCGTTAATATCGCCGTATCCGTTTGATCTCGGGGCCCGCAGTGGCTCTGCGCAGTCGTTATTTTTAACGACGACCATCAAAAACTGACGGACCGCACATAACTGCAGCGGCATCAGCAGCAGCAGTATACGCGAACTTTTGTTTTGTTTTGTTTTTTTTTTTTTTTTGCGTTCCGCCTTTATAATATCGTATCAGAAAGGGAAACAATATTTTATTATTTACGAGACGACGCTCGACGGTGCATAACACGGCGTGCAGATATTATTGTGTGTGTGTACTATATAGTTCTTCATTTGATGGCGGCGATTTTTATTGAAACGCGGAAATATGGAGTTTTTTGTAATAATTTCTTCCGAGTCGGCGATGTTTACTGCAGAACAGAAGCGTACCAGATGATCCATTTAAGTGGGTACACTCATTATCTCGGAAAGTATTAACTTTTATTCGGAATTTGTTTACTAGAACATTTAAGAAACAAGCAGCTCTACAATTTTATATTTATATTATTTTTGTCACCATTAATTTTAAGGGTAAAATGTCCAACTACTTTTGATTTTCAAACGGCAACCTACATTAAAAAAATCCATGAATATATGTGGGGTGGGGCAAACCGGGTTATAGAGGGAGCACTAAATAAAAAGCTGTCCTAGGATAACGGGAACGGGTGTAGCCACTGTTGTAGTTGTGAAGTTGGGAAGGTAGGATACAGAAGGGAATTTAATGTACATCTGTAAGCAACGATAAAACATTGCTTGCTAAAAACGATTCTGAGAGGAGCGCGGAGTTCAGTTAAGTTGATAGTAATGCTTTGTTAATATATTATGGTAAAATAATTGAATAGGCATTATACCTAAATTTTTTTTAACAATATTTGTTTAATACTGTACCGATATTCCCGGTTATCGTTTTCACTGCACGTACAGGAACGGGATACCTCCGGGCATAAATCAATCTCGGAGGGCCGCGGCGCGTTTTTCGCGCGCGAAATCATAAATTTCTTTATCGCCGCCATCAGCCCGGTCTCGCCCCGCGTTATTATTTCCGTCGGCCGATTTGTCGCGTGCGTTTTATTACGTATTCCGGCCCCCGAAAACTTTGACGGATCGCCCGCTCGGAGACCCCGCCGTCGTCGGAGTCAATTACTCGGCTCGCGGTCCCGCCGCACGTCCGGTAAGTATACGGGCGCGCGCGCGCCCGGTAAGTCCACACGAATAAATCTTTCTCTGTAGATTTTTCGGCCGCCTATAAATAAATATCAGCCCCGGTACGTGCGGTGTTATTATCGTATACATATTGTATAAATGGCGTATAATGGGGTCGTAAATAACAAAAGACGGTATTAAAACTTACGACCGCCGCCGTCGGAAACGTGTAGTACGACACTGCGCACCGATGGCGTATTATGCGACGCGTATGCATATAATAATTCAAACGCTATTATGTTATAATATGTGGGTAGGTAGGTATATAATCTTTTCGTGTTTTTTTTTTTTTTTTTATTATTTGTTTGTTTTGTTTCTCCATAAATATCGTTATAATTAGGCAAACGGGCGACGTCGGTTTCCCTCGCACTCGGCGTGTACACGCAATGGTACAACAACAATAATAATATAATACGCGCGCAGTGTATACGAGAATCATGCGCATTGTACATAGTAGTAATAATAATGATAATACGATACAAATTATTATGGCGAATTGAACGGTCGAACGCGAGAGCCGGGCGTCTCCGATATTTTTCGAAATTGTTCGGGATGGGCGAGTGCGAAATACTAAAGGTATAATTCGAATTCTAATGGAGATTCGAAAAATATTGTGTAAACGGATTTTGAATTCTATCCGTAATCTGAATATTATAGTTAAATTTCATCGCGAATTTCCTCCGACATTTCAACTCACAAATCCCACCCGTCGTCTCAAGAGAAAATATTGATGAGATATGCTAACCTAAAATAATATACTACATTGGGTTCCATCATTGGTTGGCCTCTCTCGTCACATGTTATTCACAGTTATATTATATTGTACATAAATTATGAAAGTTTTCATAATCTTAAGTACATAATTATTTGACTAAAACAAACAAAATAAACGCGGAAGAGAGGATATACTGCAGTGTAGTTTTATTTATACCTACCTGTACGCGACGATAAAAACCCTTGCCAACGATAAACGATTATTAGCGGAGAATCTAGTATAACTTTTCCATCAAAAATGTTAAAGTGATAACATCATTTACCGCGTCGGTTTTTTTTATCAGTGGCGCAACCAAGAGGTGGGGTACTATTTCGGGTATCTGGGCATCCCAATCTTATCTGTCCGTGATTTAGTGATACAAATACATATTAAAATTTGTTAAAAAACATGTTTAATGCTGTGTATACATACTATGACATTCTCTTTAAAAAATCTCGGTTGTTCCATTGTTTTGTACAACCACGAAAATCGTTAATAGGTTTGCATAAAAACATGGAAATAAATCATATTATACTCGATAATCGTTATAATCATTTATAGGTTATTTATTGGGACGAAAAAAATACGAAATATAATCATCGGGGTTTCGAACGTTTAGAAATACCGTATAGTCTCAAAACCGTATCGTTCACCTAATACAGTGGGATTTATTCCGTGAAATTTTCTATGGCTGAATTCAAGTTTGAGATTTACGTATATAAATACTTATATATTTTATATTATATTAAACTGTAATTGCGATCCGGACCTGACGATAAAACGTCGCGGATTCGGATGACTGGACAACAGCTGCCACGCCGTCAATTTCTAAAAAGGTCTCACTTGGTTACTTTACGATCGGTTTTTTACGAGCTTTTATAGCCATCCCAAACAATACTGCAAAGACTGTGACCGAGCATCGTACGCTGTATACTATAAAATTGTATTACGCATTTTTTCTGAGCCGACATTTTTAATCCCACAGACCAATAGATGACGTTTGGCATTGAATTAGCATAATATTTCGATGATTCATGGACACCATTTTATTTTATTTCAAACAATATAATAATCTTTATCTATCGTAAGTTTTTATTAATTTTCTTTAACCGGGGATTGGAGCATACAGAGGTCTGAAAATGTTCATCAGATCCACGTACATGAAGAAACCAGATTTTCGAAATTAAACTCATAAAGGTCGGCTTACACCTTTTCGGTATTTTAACTAAAATATTTAATTTGTATTTATTTATTTCTGAGTAAACCTCGTGACATGAATGAGATGAAAAGGGACTTAGACTTCTTTGTGTCTCCTTTAAAAAGGGAGACACAAATAGATATATTAATCTAACAAACATATAATATTTAACCAGATATTTATCTTTTAAGTGAAGAAAAGTTATTAATTCTGGAGGGGGTCATCGATTGTCAACCTCTATTAGAGATAATGGTCAGCGGTCACAGGAAATAATGATGATCGATTTACGTGATCGGTGAGACGATTTCGTTTTTTTTTTTCTAACCGATTCAAAATTTAAGTGGAAACAGTCGTCGCGACGGTTACTTATAGTAACAAATTTCCGGTACTTTACTGATGCAGACAGGTATCGAGTGGACGAGCAATACACAATACCCCTAGGAGGGAAAGTGTAAACGGTCACGCGCGCCAAACGCACGCGACGTAACAATGTCCGTCCGGAGGGTCGAGTGGTCCGCGTGTAAAAGACCGCCTCCGGTCATAGCTGTCCAAAACAGAATATTTTTCTCCATTTCTAATTATACACGCACACACATACATAAACATACACACACACACACACACACACACACATACACAGAGACTTTGTATCTCTGCGCGTTTATCTGGCTGGACAATACGACGACGACCGGAAGCGGTCAGCCACGCAATTCAATAAAACGCACTCGGACGTGCGATTCCCGTTATTGGAATCTATATTTAACTGTAGGTAGCGCTGATGTCGTAAGGGGCCCTCATACTTGTTTACATCATTCGCCCTGACGAATATTATGATTTGAAATATTCGTCGTACATCGACGTTGTCGAAAAAACAGTACGCATATACTGCACGCCACAATACAATATTATGTACGGTCCGGATATCATAAGAGTTAGCCCCTTTATTTCGGAACAATAAACTCTCACTAGAGTGTAGACCCTTCGAATTTAGATCCCACTAGCCGTAAATAATTATAGTAATTATGTGTATTTGTTAATCACTAGTCTTGTTGTCTGTTCTGTCAAAAAACTATGTAAGAGCTTTTTATAGAACATTTATTTTAGTTCTTGCAATTCGGGAGGATATTGTTCCTTCTTTACTTTTATCTCAATGCTTGGAAAACCGGGAAAAAATAAAACAGTTTATTTATTAACAATTACTGTTGTTTTCGATTTTTTTGCAATTTGGTTTAAAATAATTGTTGATAAGAAAAATTCTCACCGAATACTTATATTAGCTATTTCTAAACATGGTACAATTTTAAAATCAGTCTAGAAATGTTTGAGATATTTGTAGCCATTTGAAATTTTCAATTTTTTTAAGGTTTCATTTGGTTTTAATATGTAGATAAAATTATTGTTTAGGCAAAGCAAAAATTCTTGAAAATTTGAACCAAGGTTTATCGTAAGTTTTTGTTATTATACTATGAAAAACATCAAAAATCTTTTATAACGATTCTTTTAAGGTCCACCAAACAAATAATAACTACCAATAAAATAATAATCATTGCAGTTTGCAAAGGAAAAAAAACTTATTCGGTAAAGTGGTGACGGTAGGCCTTGCCTATCGTTCGCAACACTCACACTTACATATTTGTATGCGCCGTCGTCATCGTAGTCCCTCGTAAAAAAAATAATAAAAAGCTATAGTTTTCCTTACCAATAATAGATTAAAAAAATAAAAAAGACAAAAGTTCGAACGGCAGTTATGTATGGTTCGTCAGGTTTTGACGGCCGTCGTTAAAAATAACGACTGCGCACAGACGAGAGATCAAACGGATACACGGGATGTTGAAGAAGAATAAAAATGAAAAAAAATAACAATAACGTTCAGTAATATCGTCGTCTAAATAATTATTGTATATGTATATTATAATACAGTGTATAATAATTGGCGACGGCGAAAGCGGACGTCGCAACAGTCGTGATAAGAAGTCGGAAAGACGAAAAAATAAAACCATTACATTTCTTTGATTTGTTGGCCTTTACGCCCGAAACCGTTTTTAACGACAATACGTATTCTGAACATATGTATTATACTAAACTTATTATCTATCAATGAAGGTACTAACATTTTTTGGAATTTATTTTTAAAAACATTTTAGAAGTAAGCAGCTCTAGACAGTTACATTACCGTTATTGTTCGTCCCTAGAGTGAAATCACTACTCACTTTTGATTTTAAAATTGCAACCTAAATTACAAATTCCATAACTAGATAAAGTTTTAGTTCGATTTCCGTCATTCAATCGACGAGTTATTCCACCCATAAGTTAATCATTTTGAGTATAGGGGAGAGAATTAGGGCATGTAGAGGGGGGGTGATGCTGTATTTTTGCATGATCACTCTTGTGAATAGTGATTTTCAGATTCACTTATCTGGTAAAAATTTGACTATTTATTATTTTTTTCCAGTAGGCTTAAACTTCTGGCGTCCATTACTTGTGACTAATCTGGTGTTTTCGCCGTTTCGATCGCATAAAAGATACGGCACATCAATATAAATTATTTGATTACGATATCGCCATTTTGGAAAAAAAATTAATTTTTCTGGTTTTTTTCCTGTACCCTTCAAATGGACTTTACTCGCGTCGTCAGATAGTCGATACTATATTGCATCGCGTTTCTTTGGTTTCTGATATGGAACGTAAGGGACCGTCGATGAACATTACAACATATATATTACTTATACCAAATTGGATATCAAGGTAAAGTGAAGCATCCGGTGAATCTACTATTGCTGATTAAACTAGATGTCAGCGCTCTGCGTCCCAGTGGTAAAATTTTTACTTCTGATTATTTTTTAAGCGGATATAAGAGTGAAACACGATTTGTGTCACACAGGTACACAACCGTTTTTGAGAATAAACAAACTACAATATAGCACATCTTAAATCGTGTTGATGAATCACATAATAGTTCCACTGGCAACGCTAGTCAGCTTAAAAGCTGATTTCGCAGTAGATTTACCGGTAATGTTTTTTATACCGTTTTTTTTTTTTTACGGGCAGATTTCTAACCCGCATAATCTTGAATCGTTTATAAGTCCGCGGCCACGATAGTGTGATAGTGAGATAAGGGAAGCGCCGACTAAACCAATCCGGAAAAACGTCTGTTATTACTTACATCCACCCGCCCCCCCCGCCCCGGTATTTTTGTGTAGACGTAGGTAGGTACACTCGACATCGCGTCAGTCGTTCGTTTTAAGTACACGCACCGCCGCGATTTCGGCCGTCACAGGCAAAAGCGCGCTAAACGTCTTTCCGCCGTATTATATTACTTCTCGGTGCTTACTCTCTGACCCGGGGGGAGATGGAGGGAGGGGGCACGGACGGAAACGCAATAATGCCCCGGAAGACTTCGCGCGTACGAGACTATATATTATTATCTCCGTATTATACGCCGCCGTTGCCGGCCCCCGCACAGCCGCAGTAGACAAACGTTTACGCGGGTAGACGGTATTTGGCGCGAGTGTGTATATGGACGAGTACGAGCTGCGCTTATGCGTGTGTATATAATACGCGTAAGTATATTTAATTCGCCTCTTGTCGGGCACAGGTATATACGGTAATAATAATATACGCGTCCGGGGCGACACTATCTGCGCGCGGAGCCGCGTTTTATCGCCGACGCCGCTGACGACGATGACGACGAACACACCCGGAAAATGCCATTAAAAACGGAATGTTCGCCCCCGGCGGCGGTCGTTCCCGTCCCCGTCCCCTCCCCCCCCCCGGGTAGAGACGCTTCGATAATAATAATAATAATAATAATAATAATAATAGTAATAATAGTATAAAGTCACACGTGTACTAATACCTTTATATATACGCCGTTTTAATCCGCCTCCCGGATTCCGTAAACTTTTCGGGTCCCGTATCGCCGAGCGTACATACATATACGCACGACGAGTCATAATAATAATAATAATAATATGATATTATTACGGCCGCGTTCGAACAGTTACACTGGCAGCGCGTATAATAATAATATACGCAAATATTATATACGACCCGAACGTAAAACCCGTGCCCGGCCGTTATTATTCGGCAGGCTGCACTGTTGCGAGTCTACGACGGATAGCCGTCGTTACGTCCAACCGCGGCCGCGTCGTTCGGGTTGGAAAACGATATTATATTATTACGGGCGAGTGCGAAAAGATACCCAAAATGTCAAGGCACGTTTTCCCTTGCGCGATCGCGCACGCGGTCAACGAACGCGATCGACGAACTAAGATCGCGGTCGCGGTGTTTCTCGGTTTTTCTAGACGATTCCACGTCGCGATCCAAAGGTTTATACAGTTTATATTTCATAATGAAATATAAATAACTTAACATTCGGTCGTATTCAATACTTCGAAGTGCCTGGTTCAGGAGTCTACGCGTACTGCTCGCTTAAAAAAATGTTTAGTATGTATATATTAGATACAGAAATCTTGAAAATTATTTTAATAGAAGAAGAAGATGATGACGAGGTTTCGCTCTGATATCTGTCAAAAGAATAAAAAAATAATATGATCCATTATTTACAAAGAGAAGTATCGAAGGTTACCGTGAAATACTTATCAACGGCCATCTGAAAAATGATGAAATCAAGTTCAGGGAATTTTTTAGAATGAACCGCAATCAGTCTTGATTTATTTTGAATCTAATAAGAGATGATTTAAAATCGTCTTTGACTTTATTGAACTTGCATTGCAGAACTCAAGTTTACCTTGAAAAAATGGAAAATCCATTTCTAGCATTTCTAGTATGAAGGTTATTTTATCTATTAAAAAATTGTTAAAAATAATAGCCAATTGAACAAAATTTAAAAAGTAACTTGTTACTTGTCAATTTTTGACGAGTACCTAACTAGTAACTTAACGAGTTACTTAATGAAGATAAGTAACTGTAACTTACTCAATTACTAAATTTGAGTGATTTACCCAGCTTTGGCTTTTATGTGCATGGTCTGGGCTAACTCCAAGTGGTTCCACTGTGCGTTTGTAGCGTAAGTACTCCAAGCTGCTCCGCCACAGGTTAGAACTGATGGTATATATGATAGTAGATGAGCGTAGTTTGGAGTGGGAAATAGGTGTGTTTACTAATGATAAAGTATAAAATTGCTCTTTTTGTTGTCACCTTTTGGATTTTGAAAATTCGCTATTATTATATAGTGTACTGTGTAAGTAAAATCTGGTTATCGCTTTTAATAACTTACATTTATGTTATTAATAATTTCTAAATTATACAGTATTATATTATAGCAAAACACGTGCAGCACATATCATTTTGTTGTAACGATTGTTTGTCTTTACTCAGTGTCGATTACATATTAAATTATGCAAAATCGTATATAGGCGGTAGAAATAAATTTAGTCGCTGGTAATGTTTACCTCGGAATTAATTCGATCGACACGTAGATCGTATAATTTCGATTACGGCGGTCGTATTATAATATATATTAATACTGCATTAATGTAGACTAGAAGCAGAAAACTAAACAAATTAACGATAAGTAACACGCAATGTTCGGAATAAACCTTACTTTCAACACGATTGAAATCGAGGAGGCGCTCCCAAATGTGCACAAAAACACTTGAAAAACCAAGATCTAGAGAGGATTTGAAGATGCATACTCTTCCTCAATATGGAGATTAGAAAGTGAATGGAACCTGGCGAACACCTGCCCGCAGGAAATAATCTAGATTGACCCGTCTGGAGAACCATAAACAGACTAAGAATGGGAGTTGGGTGGTCAAAAGACAGCCAGGCAAAATGGTGTTTATTGATTACAATTTACCAAAATCCTTACGTGTTTTGTCCGGAATTTTAATTTTAAAGCGATAGATCATACGAGTAGATGTATGTGAAATTGTGTTGCTCTCCCCACCCCCTCTCTCTAAATCGATTCGATTAAAAATGATGCCAAACAATTACACATTAATTGAAAATAATAGCAAATTGGTTTGGCTAATTGAATCCTTGTACATCACAATTTATAAGCGCTTATATATGTTGTATATGAGTTTATATATTACTCGTGCGTTTTTAAGACGGAAAATATACCAATGAGTGTGTGGCGTCATCTTGAGGAATACAAAATACGTGCTATAACCATATGGTTGTGTATCATATTATCAAATCGAAAAAAAAAAATTTACGTTTCATATTTTTTCACGAGATTAATTTAATGGATGACGGCATAATTAGTATTATTTTTTTCGAAATAAAGTCTTCGCGGCGTATAATATTATATTCTAATATTTTTTTGGAATTTACGAGGCAAACGCACGTTTTCGATCGTAAAATCGTATTATTAACATACATAATATATTATATATTTATATGAAATATCGAATAGAGGTATATGGTTATGTATCACGCATGAACAATATAATACTGCGCGCAGAGAGAATATTATTACGGCGAGGTGTCGTCTTAAAAATAACATTTGGCCCGGCGATAAAAACGTAATATTCATCGGCACGTGTCGCGATATACTTTCAGACTGACTTCGGTTAACCGACGCTCGCGTGCCTGTGCGTGTAAAATATTATACTGTGACGAGCGTATTTGACAGGTTTTTTTTTTTTTTTTTTTTTTTTGGACGTAAAAAGTTGCAGAATATAAATATATTTCAGCGTATACGCGTATTACAGTAATATACAATATAAATAATAAGCGCGTCGTCGTGACATCGTAAAACCATAGATACCCTCCAGAACGATTGTGCGCGACGGGCATATGTGGCCCGGCCGTCGGCGGGGACGTTATTCGAAATTTTCGCGATACGCCGACCGATAAAATTAGGATGCAAATCTACCGCGAACCCGAGTCGGTATATCGGCCGCAATGAATATAAATATGACTTTTCCTGTTTGCTGTGTGTGGATTTTGCATAATTTTCGCGTCTCTGCGCCGGGGTCGCCCCCGTAACCGTAACCGTTTCCCGTCTACACGCCGCCCGGTATTTCCGCCGACAAAAATAATAAGGTCATTCCTAAACACCGTCGTCGGCGCGAAGGTATTTTCCGCGGGCGGGAAGCCCGAGGAATTACGACAATGCGCCGCGCCGCCGTTGTGTTGCACGCCGCTGCCTATATAATATTATAGCGCGAGATTACAAAAGCCGTAATGGGACAAATGCCACGAGGATCACCGTCGATATGCGCGAGGCTATTGTGAGCGCGTACCGGTCCTCATTCTTGCACCGCCGCCGTCATCCGCAGCGAGAGGAGCTTTTAGTAGTCGATCGGATTATTTCCGGACGAGTAAACTCTGAAAAAAAAAATTCGAAAAAAAAACCACGGTGATGTTAACGAGTGGATTTTCGATTAAATCGCGTTCGTTTCCCCGCGTTGTCCACGGACAGCGTATCGAATTTTTGTAATTCGTGAGCTCTATAATACAGACATTGAGAAACATAAGGTCGGATTATCTTAAAAAAACAACCCGAGAAATATTTATTCTTGGCCCCCGAAAGATACACAGCGTTTCGGCTTATTGTTATAATTTTATATTGCCTGTACTTTTCGTTGAAAGCGTCCTCACCAACGGTTCATTGCGGTCAACCGATAGTCGACACTCTGCCACAGTTTTTTACAGACTTTTAAATGACTTATTGCAGTCCCTGGTGACTTATTGAAGGCCCTTCTTAGTAGAGTAAAGTAGCCCCTGAAGACTTGTTACCAATCCCCCTCTGCATTATTTTGCAGCTTAACCGAACAACTAAATTGTGTTGCATTAGGCTCGATTAGTCACTCTGGTTTGTAGACGCAACTAGAGGCCAAACATTAAGGGTGCTAAATTATGTAGAAGATACAAGCTCATGGGGGCTACGCCTTCACAATCCCCCCCCAAATAACATATTTCAATTTTATAATTACTATAACTATTTTTAAATGCACAGTAAAAACATAAGCACACTAATATTTAAGTATATAAACAGTCATATATCTGATAAATACATTATAATTATTTTTTGAAAGGGAATCGGTTTGGGGAGGTACGAAGAGGTCATTTTTTGATTTTTTCAAGATTTTTCTCAACAAATGTGAATAACCAAAAAAAAACCGGGAAAATCGGTACATTAAACAAA
Organism: Cinara cedri; assembly: GCA_902439185.1. NCBI lineage: Eukaryota > Metazoa > Arthropoda > Insecta > Hemiptera > Aphididae > Cinara > Cinara cedri. The sequence continues at coordinate 2,221,827 of CABPRJ010001429.1, forward strand.
TATTATTAAAAAAAAATATATAATGCCTATTTAATTATTTTCCATAATATACAATATATATTGTTGGCAAATAATCACTTTCAACTGAACTCTGCTCAGAATCATTTTTTTCGTTAGCAATGGTTAATCATTGCTTACAGATATACATTAAATTCCCGTCTGTATCCTACCTTTTCAACTTCCTATCTAAAACATTGGATGCATCCATATTGCGAAGTATGTCCGTCTTTTTATTTTTATGTACGTTTGTAGCTCAGATTTTTATGAAAATCGATTAATTGTATACGGATATCATTTGTGGTATTTACCATACCTCGCTGAAAACACGTATCGGTTGCACTATCAGTACCAAAATGAGCCAAAGTATAACAAATTATAGGTATGCTTACTAATTAATACTGTTTATTTATTTGGATGATAATAAATTTCGCAAAACCACGCGCTGGCTAATAATATTAGAAATAATATTAATTTTGTTTATTGTACGCGTATTTAATCGAATCGTAGGAAATTATGTTTCTTAAATTTGTTTTACTAATTGTAGTTTTCACAATCGTATTTTTTTGAATTGTTTTATAATCATTGCTTTAAAATTTTTCTGTATAGGTATAATTAATAGTGTTTTTTTTTTTCTATCTTTTCGTAAATCCTTTTTTTTTCCTTTATTGTTTTCTCCCAGTTTATTTTCTAACTCTTCGAGTCAAGATTGCTGGTAGCTGCGGATGACGTCAAGGAACGGGAATCGGGATCCGGTAATCGTATTACATTAAAGAGAGTCATATTATGGATTTAAGGTAAGGTTAGATTAATCGACACAGTGGATTAGGCCTACTCGGGGACACCACTATAAAAAAGACGCGCCTCGTGCAAGACCTCATACGCTTTTCGAATAACGTCAAATATTCGTAATAATATTTCATNGGCGTTGGTCTATAGCCAAGGTGGTGCGGAAAATTGCACACAAGTCTTATCCGTATCTTTTTTCTAAACATTCATTAAGATTCGATATTTAAGCATTATATAAGTTCTTTATTTGTTTAATATTGGACCGATTTTCCCATTTTCCTACGTTTATCCAGATTTTCCGATACATTTTCGCGGTTTTTCACATTTAATAAGAAAACTCCTGAGAAAATCGAAAAATGACCTCCTTATAGTACCTCCTCAGTCCGATTTCAATTACAATTATACATAAGATTACCTATAACAGTGGCTGCACCCGTCTCTATTATCCTAGGACAGCTTTTTGCACAACATTTTTTAATTGTTATTGTTTTTGAAGATAGCAAGTCACATACCTGTCGCCGTTTCCCTGTCCAATTTTTTTTTTTCAAAACAATATTTTATTCAACCATACATATATGACATACATAATAATTTAAATTAAAATATATAATCTACTCCAGTAAGCTATAGCTTATAATGGAGTAGAGAGTTACATTTAGACATAATAATAATATAATAGATTTTATATAAAGCAATAATTAAATATATTAAGTTTATATGTTAAAGACTTATATTTTAAAAAAAAAACGGACATATAATATAGAAGACAAATATAGAAAACAAGAATATAAGATAGAAAAACAAAAAAAAATACATTAGATAATTAATGCAGAGTGATATGAATAAGATTACAGAATGCGAACATTTTAGTAATGTAAATACATTAACAGGTATAATATTATACTTGTATTATAAAACTGAAAATAACCATTTATAAACCAATTTTATATAATACTATAAAATATTCTAATGCATTCGTAAAGTAATACGATTTAGAACATTTGTTTTCTTCTTTCAATTATAAATAACGAAAAACTCCCCTATTAAGTAGTTAAACAAATCGTAAAAAAAAAAGAACCGATACTGGAGACGGATGTGCCACCATTATAGATGGGCAGTTGAGAATATAGGATATATAAAGTTATTTAACTTATATCGGTAGACAACGATAAACGATTCCTAGCAAAAAACGATTTGGAGAGAAGTTTCATTTTTCTATATTTTAAAAATCGTAATGCCATAAATTTGTTTGTTGTCATTTTTCATCATTTTTTCTAATTTTCATGAAAATTACTAAGAAAATCAAAATAAAAATTACTTCATGAGCAACTAGATTCATAATTCAACCAAAAAAGATCACTAGGAAATTTTTGATACTAATATTTCTGGTAATGAACATAATTCGTAAAAATGAAAAACAATGAAATCGGTACCACGGCTGCCGAAAATTTTTTTAGTTTCATGCAACTATTATGAAAACCCTTAGGAAAATCGAAAAATGACCTCTCATTGCACCAACAAGACAAAATTTCCTTTCAGAAAAGTTGCCACACTTGGTATATCGGAGCAAGATTTCTAGTAGAAAACATGCTCACAGACACAAAAATAAAAAATAAAAACACATTAAAATAAAACCAATCAATAGATCCCTCGTTACGTTCCAAATTGAAAAATCAGGGTGAAATTGAGTTAATTTAACTCCGCCCTAGTAAAGACAATCAAGTAACAGTATAAAATTAATAAAATATATTATTACTAAACAAAATATATAATAAAATGGATAATTAAATAATAGTTACGCGTGGTATACCAAAAAATGTATAGATACAACTAAAAAAAAAAAATTACGAATCTAACAGTATACAATTGATAAAATTGTGTAGTATAAAATCATACTTTTTTTTTTTATCCGAACAAATCGTATAAATTGTAAATTTGTCCTACTTCAAAAAATCTTAATAAATAATAACAAATATAATACAAAAAAAAAAGTAATTATAATATATTTTTAACTCTGAACTAAAATAATGACGTGATACAATTTGTAGATATTTTAGGTCTAATATTAATTCATTATGATAACTATTTATAGCATTTTCAAACATTATCAATTTTTTTTTTAACTATTTTGAATTTTTACCTACATTAAACCATTTCATTGCCTTTTTATCTATTCGATATTCTGGCGGAGTTTACAATCGCCGCTCGAGACACACGAGTGTTTCCTGTATAACACTTTCTTGAATAAATAACCTAATACGTAGATCGAATAATATGTTTACAAACAGATGAAATGAGTTACCATTATAGTAGTAAGCCGTTTTCCAAATATGATTCCAATCTGTAATATAAACGAGTGTCCGAAAAGAATATTAAAAGGAGATCTTTAGGCTTGACACCAGCTGCCAAACGATCACAAGAAGATCGAACTAGATTACTTATCTGTTTTTAAAACACTGTTATTGTAAACGTTATCACTGTCATCTTTACCGTCATATACCGGTATGTGATTTTAAAAAAAAATATATACATTTATGTTATTTTGTACCAGAAACTCACACGGTCATACGAAAATAGGAATTGAAGTTTAAAAAAAAGTTCATATCGCCTGATGTGTCTCGCCGTCGGTTTTTCAAATACGACATCGGTTTATCGCGGTAAATCATAATCGATAGTGTAGACTGTAGATGGTTGACCGACGAAGATTTTCTCAGGCGATAAAATAAAATATTTTGTAAACTGTCCAACGTGACCTATTATTGATCGACATCGCGTTTTAAACGGAAAAATATGGATATTTTACGTCATTTTTTTTAGTGCCATAAATAGTATTCAACGCCAACATTAGAAAACTCAACTATTTTCTTTATAATGCGTGTAAATAAAAAAAAAAAAAAACGTCCTGGGTTCTTAAATAATCTACAAATTAAAAACAAAAAAAAATTCCGCGTGTTATTTTACTTAATCCGGCTTTGGAAATAATTAAAAATACTTTAGGCCATACGCAAAGACTGAACGTAATTTTATTTTAATAATATGGAAGTATAATGCGGGCAAAAAATATACTTAACGGTTTTAGATTTAAAAACAAAACAAAAAATTTACCCGCTATACGGGCACTACAAAAATGTAAATATAAATCTAAGTTTCCGTTTCGTCCTTCGGGAAATCGTAACGAAACGTATTATTATTATTATTTTATTTTATTTCAGTTTTTATTTTTTGTATTAATACTGTACTTCACTGGTTTTTTCACTCCGTCTGTAAGAGTATAGCATAATAATATGTTGTGCGACCTATACGGTTGCAGTGAGGCGTACTCGTAAAGTGATGAATATATTAACACGATTCTGTTCGTCGCGTGTCTACATTATACTTTCATTTCGTGCAAACACCTCACAATGTACGTACATGAATCCTATTAGTTTAAAATTGGTTTTTTTTTCATTTGATTTGTTTGGTAACAATAATAATTACGCCTGCGTCCAAGGAAATTCATTTTTTTCGAATAAAACCTCGATTTTTGTCGTCTCACTGGCACATGATTTCACGTTCGCAATAGATTTCCCCGGAGGTTTCATTATAATATACACATATACGTAGTCTAAACAACCGCGAAGACGACGACGTGCGTTGCGATACGAGACACGATGTGCTTACTGCTTGAACAGTATTTTCGTGAATGTATTGCGTTTTGTTTGTACCCCGGTAACAAATTATGTAAATGCCTGTTCTGTACATTTTGTTAAACGGCGAAAATCCCTGTGACTTAATTTAAAAAACCCGGACGTTCTTCGCATTAAAGATAGGCCACTGTTGTGTAGATGGAAAGATTGAAAGGTATATTTGATCTAATATAGGGTAATTTATTGTATACACTGAAAGTAACATTAAACCATTGAAACTAAAAAGCGAAACTCAGTAAACTGGTAAGGTTATAGTAGTGATAATTATGTTTTATTTTTTCAATAATTGTAGCCAAGATGTCCTAGAAATAAAAAATAAACTGACTTATCATTATTTGCTGTCGGTATTTTTTTAACTTATCAGACAAATTGTCAGGAATCTAGAAAAAAACGTTTCAAATAAAGTATTGTCAGGCGGAAAACCCGCATAATTTGAGGTAGGTACAACATTGAAAACATCTGAACATACTTTACTAACCAACAAATTTTCCTCGGGGGAAAAAGCGCATTTTAGTAAAACTATAATAACTTCTACACTACAGCCTAAACTCAAAATCTAAAATTGATGTTATTTCAAAATAGTTTTCAGTAAATATACCGTGTCTGGGAGCCTCTAAACCCTCAAGATCCGAGATTTATCAAATATCGTAATTTAACCAGGTAGTTACTGAATGCATTTTATGCATGCGCATTTAATCACTAATTAAGTAATATTTATATGCATACAGTATCGTTTGGTTGACTATAATATTATTGCAGATTGCAGTAAAATGAAAAAATAATAATTTATTACTTATTTGTGTGTACGGGTAAATGTACAGACAAAATACTGAAACTGAAAGGCGTTTAAATATTATTAAATGATAAACAATTATGTTAAATACGTATCGATTATCGTTATAACCGACAGCTAGTATTTCGATTAGTTTTCCGCGGCATTTGTATTTTCATCTACCGGGCGCCTAAATTGCAAAATGCTGCCTATCCCGGTGCGCCAGGTCGACACTGCGGGGTGCACACGCGCACTCGCACGCACACACTCACACACACAATCGCGCAAATCCGACGTTTCGAACTTGAAAATATTAATTATAACGCCGATGGTGGCGGGCAATATAAACGCGTCGACAGTCGTTTCGGGAACACAATCATAATACGCGCGGGCAGGACAAAACCCTTGGCGTTGGCCGGGCGCCCGCGTCGTAAAATCGCTTTACGATTATTAACAAACAACAACAACCGAAACGCTCGTGGAGAGCGAACGTGTGTGAACGACTGTAGCAGAGTGTGTGTGTGTGTGTGTGTGTGAGCGAGAGAGCGAAACCAACAAATAGGGACGGACGTGGTGTTTATTGGGTCAGTTGACGCGTCTCCGGCGACGGTGCGCGGCAACGCGATAAAGGCCACCGGTATTTTTTTATTGACCTTTAGGTTTTTTTGTTTTGTTTTTTTTTTTTTTTTACTACCCGCATCATACGCATCGCGCGTTATTACCACGGTAGTTTTGGCCAAGAGACGCGAATATTATACCACGCATACACGCACACACACAAGCCCATATAACATAGTTGACCGGCTCGTTAATTTTCCCGATGAACGAACGGGCGGGGTACGAGAGACGGAGAGATATTATATTGCCATGCGCGTACAGTAGACAGTACACCGTCATCGTCATCATCGCCGTCGTCGTATTATCATTATACACATAGAGCATAGCCGTTATTATTATTGTTATTATTGCTGCGATGATTGTTATCGCGCGTCGTATAATAGCGTACAGACGAGAGCCGTGTCATTATCGGTTATTACCCGCGAGGAGAGTTTTAATGCTCGGCTGCCGTTTAATAAACCCCGTGGCCGGGTAGTAAAACCGGACACCGATTGTAAAATTTAACAGAAAAAAAAGGAAAAAAATAAATAAAACGAAATTATATCGCACTCGGTAGCACGGCGAACGTTAAGGAGAGGGGTCGACCCCGGTGCGATAGATTCGCCGTTATTTATTATGCCGTGTTTATTATACGACGACGACCAGCATGACGGACGCGAAATATTGTCCGTGATGACAGATTGTGTTAGTGTTACGCATTTGCGTTGTTGTTGTTTTTACTCAATTAGATCGGTGTCCGGTCAAAGCGGTACAGATGTAGTGATCCGTTTAAGTATTTAAGATATTTCGAAAATGATTACGGTTTTTTTCGGAATTTTTATTTCGACGATCTATGAAACGATCAGATCCGAAATATTATATTATTACCGTTATGTATTGCCAGTGTTATTTTTATTGCCCGCCTTTGATTTTCAAATAAAAACCTAATAAAATGAAATTTTTTATTTTTTTTTCTTAACTTGACGACTATTTAGTTAAAATACATCTCGATGTTGAAATGATTAATTTCTGTCAATCCGTTGTCGATATATTCCGCTCTAAATGTTTAGATAGCGGGACAATAGTGGATCGTCATTGTTACACTCGAAATTCGGTGCAAGATTTTAGGGTGTAGAAAACGCCGCGAAAACGTAAACCGCGACGCCGTTTCGTCCGTTTTTCTTCTGCGTCCGTTTCCGGGTTTTTACGGTTGTTATAAAAAAAATAACCGTACGGTCGGAAAATTGAAAACCGAACTGCTTTTTGCGCCGAACAGAACGCGATGCGAAAAACATGTCTCGTGCAGTTTTTCTCTCGGCGGAAAACGCCGTTTGCGGGTTTTAAAAAAAAAACGCACAATATATCGCGTCCGTATCGCGCGCTTATTGCGCACGCACGCCCACCCGGGATTTCACCGTTGCCGTTTCTCCAGTATTAGCCGCCTACGTTTATACATATGTTATTGTACACCGGCGTGCCCGCGAAAGCGTAACGCGCCGCAGAGTGTTTCCGTCGACGCGAAGCGCGCGCGCTCTGCACGATCGTAGGCGCGTAACGCCCGTAGTCGTTTGCCGCGGATCCAACGGCACGTCGCACGCCCGCCGAAATGACAATATAATTATTAACGCGGCTGCCGGGCAACGGGTTTTTACGACCGGGTAAAGTTGCGTCGCCGTACAGCGGCGCGCAGAGGATCCGCCGTGTCGGCCGGACGCGGCCCCGAGAAGACGGCGGTGGCGCGGGTTTTACGACGCGCGGGCCCGACGCATAAAGCCCCGGCAGCGCCTTGTAATTGCCGTGAGTGCTTTTGTGTCTCTTATCGTAAAACCTGCCCCGGGCGTCTGGCACCCGTAGCCGCGTAGGTCGTGTTTTCGCTATTGTTGTAATTTGATTGAACCCATTGTGGAGACGAGAACCGTCAATTAGGGATTAAAAAAAAATATATATATATACACGTCTTCTTTTTTTTCGTTTTCTTTTTTTTAAGCGTCTTTAGGGATATCGGTCAACTCGTCTGTGAACAATTTACTGTTGTATCGACCGCGATATAATATACGGTGAAATCGATAAAACACCCCGCACGCAGTTACACGCAATAACGATAACGGGGTGTCAGTCAACGCGCGTTTTTAAGGACGTTTTTGTATGTTAAAGTAGTCAATTTTCGAGTGATTTCAATGTTAGTTTACCGCGCGTAGTGTCGATAAAAAAAAAAAAAACAAATACTGTCAGGACGATCGGAACTGAAAACGAAAAATAATCTTATCGTTTGCAGACATTAGAAGACGTCTACAAAGCGGAAAGAAATTAAACAGTATTAAAACGGTACGGACGCGTCGCTCCGCGACGCACTACACGCGGTGCCGCAGTAAAACTTTTTTAATGGACTTGAAGTGTTTTCGTCGAGTATAATTTTTTTTTCCTCTCTTTCCGAAACTGGTCAAAAAATTCGATGTCACCGTATAATAAATATCCCCGGGGGGACGAGTGCATTATGCGCGTGCAGCAACAGACAACGGGGTCCCACGAGCTTTGCGTCGATTCGCAGCCTTCGCCGTCGCCGGTAGCCGGTAGGTATATGGACGCTGGGCCGGCCGCCGTCATCATGGCCTTTGGCGTGTTCAGCTTTTAAACGGACGGTGTATATGCGCTCGACAAAAGAGAACCGAAACAGAAAAAGGAACTCGACGTACCCACTCGAAAAAGCTTTCAGACGAGCTCTTGTTTTTTTTTTTTTGCCTTCGTCCGGCTCGAGCGCGTATTATAATTAGCGCAGTGGCCGGTCATTTAAATAATAATAATAATAATAATGATATAATATGAAAGAACGAAAGGCGATGTAAACGCGCGCGCATATCCGACCGATAGAAAATACCTTTTTTTTTTCTTTTTTTTTTTTTAATTTCATTTTCAGAACCCGATCGCTCGACCGTGCATTACTTTACGGCAGACTTTCAACAGTCGTTCACTCCGGTTCTTTGACCGTGTTTTACGAATCGAAAAACTAAAAAAAAAAAAAAAAAAAAAAAAAAAAAATAATAATAAAACAACTCGAATAAATAATCATCCGGTGTGTGCAAATATTATAATTAGCATTAATAGCCCCTAAGCGGATTTGGGTAAAACGTAAAAAAAAAAATGTACGCATCCTTGTCAAAACAAAGGTACGGGAGTTCGTAGACTTTATTTTATTATTATTATTATTTTTTTTTTTGCAAGACCACCGGAGGGACCGCCGGCGACAGGAATGGGGAGGAGAGGATCAAAAAGCGGCCAATGCGTCGGCACACCCGAGGATTAATACCGCGCGCAATCGTGCAAGTGACAAAAAAATAACCGAATATACGCGGAGTATTCGCGTTTGAACGATCGTAAAAACAAAACCGAACGGAAGCGCTTTGATGTCCATTATGACGATACAAAGAACTACCGTATTCGCGGGCTTTGCGATTTCCGCCACCGCCGGGGCACGTGGTCGCAGTATTATTATTAACACGCTGCAGCACAAGCACAGTGCGCACCGCCGCGATGCAGAATATTAGTGACGTTTTGCTCCGAGGGATTTGTTAATGATGTGTGCATAAGCATATATATTTTGTGTCCGCGGCTCTATAACAAACCCTATAGAATGTTCTTCAAAAGTACGTCAAAAAATGAAAATAAAATAAAAATCATGAATTTGATTTTTTCCAAATTGAAATCAACAACTCAAAATACCCACCGCTAAAAATAACAGTAAATAAGTACAACATGTACATAGATTCCGTGCATTGTTTTTTCTGTCTATGAACCGTACTCGGCTCTCGACCAGAAGAATCGCTCTGATCGAAAATTGCATAGTATAAAATTGCTACCTAAATTGTTAATGTTCAAACAAAGGTTTCGTAATATTTTCAGTAAGATAGACGACAGTTAAACAAAAGTTTTAACGAACTAGATCACCGCCAATGATCACACCACGTTGAATACATCAGTTCTCGTCCGATCACTGAAGTCGAGCAACGTCGCGCGAAATTATAGTACTTGGACGGGTAACCGCTTGGCAAAATAAGTGCCGTTGGTGTTTATTTATTTATTTATTTTTTTTTTTTTGAGCACATTTTTTATGAGTTTATAGTAGACACAACTAAGGGTGCTAGGGGGTCTTTATCACACACAGCTTTTTCATAGTAACGAACAAATATTTTATCCGTGCATTTCATCATTAATGAGTAGAACCATTACGGATTTCCAATACAGACAATGCATGTGTCTATGAAGAATAATGTTAAAATAGTTATGATAAATTTATATACACGAAATTTTAAACTAAATGTGTAGTTGCTTATTATGAGTGCCGTATTAAGGGGATTTCGGGGGCATAGCCCGCGTGGGTTTTTGATGTGCCCATATTTTTAGCGCCCTCAAAGTTGGCGATCTAACTCGGCGGTTTTCAACCTGTGGGCCGCGACCCACAAAGAGATCACGAGTGATAGTTAGGGGGGTCGCCAAAAACCATAGGTATCATCATATGTATATTGTACCTAAACCGTATTATTTAAGTTCTATTAAACGATTAGTGAAGGGGTCATCATAAATGAAACAAAAACGATTAGGGGACCGCGATTCGTAAAAGGTTGAAAACCACAGGTCTAACTAATTGTGCATATGTAGTTTATACATTTTCGGACGAATAATAGCGACCCCGTTTGTTTTTGTATTACTCGTGATTTTTGGTTCGTTTTATAATTTCAAGCGAAACCGAATGGATGCAATCAAACGTACCTGCGTATGGAAATTAATAGAGATAAAAACCGGCACGCGGCAATCGCGATGGAATTTACATATTTTTATTTTATAGTTCGTGTTCGAACGCGGACGTGTAATGGCGCCAACGAAACATCGAAACCAACTACGCGTGCACGCGTATTTTTTTGGTACACCCGAGAAGAACTGGTGTACGACGACGGAGAGAAAAAAATAACACTAATAAGAATGATGTTCTTTTTTTTCGCACTGATACACATTTATTACACGTTGCGTGTTATACGTATATGCACTGTCGCAAACAAAACAAAAAAAAAAGGACGAAAATTATGCGAGGGGAAAAAATCGCGCCGAGAGAATATCAATGGAGCCCGGGACGTGGTGTTATATTAATGGTATGCTATACGATATAATATTAATATAAAGCCGTCGGTAAGCGTAATGATAATAGAATGACGTCGCAGTTGCAGTCGCACGTGCAGTGGCGTTTAATTCAGTTTTTATTTCGAATAAACTATTAACGTCGTATATTGGCAAACAACTTGTCCAGCGAAATAATAATACTACAGCGTAATCGAAATAATACGCATCACAGTATCTCGTCCGTGAAGTTGCCTCCCCCCCCCCCCCCCCCCC